>DWPT01001895.1:0-17365 GCA_018251895.1 Agathymus mariae mariae | reverse complement strand
TACGGTTTCGGATATATTTTTATTTCGGATATCCGATAGTTTCGGTTACGGTTACGGAGCTCCATAACATCCCTGCTATATATTTTATATCATATAGGTACTTATAATGTATTGTTTTACTCTGTCTATTATGTTATCCAACTAAACTCTTGTTATTATTATCATATATCTATTTGTTTGCAATGTCTAGTGGGATCATCCTGATATCTCGTCCCGGGACTTTCAATGAGATGGTAAGTATCTCGCCCAATATTTATCATATCAGAGCGAGATCGTCTCACACCCGGTTCATCTTCGCGGTTTTTTCTTTACTGCTGTAGTTTCGCAGAATAAGACCACAAATATTAGGTGCTATAAACATACCCGTTACATACGAATTATATACAGGTATTTAACTATTACGTTATATAATCAAACGTCTAGTAATCAACAAAAATAATATTTGTTATAAAATTCAAAACAATTTATTTAGTGCTGATCTTATCGAACATGTTTTTCACCTGAATATAAATAGCTATATTACGCGCAATAAGCGATCAACTCCTCTATCGTGCAGGGCTTGAAGCAACACTCGGAGACGACCTGCCGCTTACTCCTGCCCAGAGTCCTGGCGTGTTGAGCTGGAATCCAGGGAAACGTATGTTCTTCCAAAGATTTAAAATTAGCTTCCGATCTCTTAATGAGACCATTCTCACAGAGCAAAGCTAAAGCTGTCGATAGTCTCCTGCCGCAATAAACTTGCCCATCTTCTTGGCATCTGACTGCCAGAAGGGACAACGCACTGACGCAAATCACTACGCGGATTGACATGGTTCTCCTTGCTGCGTTAGCTTGATATTGTGATAACAAAGAAAGCTCTCGGCTATTTATATCATATTTAGTTAGTGATCATTAAGTTCATTAATACATAATTCATACAAGACGTGGGATATGTTATTCATAGGAGGTGTATGACGTCAAGACATTAGACATTTAAGGACGCGCAAAAACCTTGATAAGAACGGTTTTGTCATTACTTATTATATATATATATATATTTTTATAATAACAGTCTAAGCATTATTTTAAAAATTCGTGTGACGCTAAGCCGAAAAGGGGCCCCACGGATCACTCTGGGTCAGGATACGCGTTTGAAAGTTTGGTAAGAATATTCCGCTGATCGAAAATAATTGATTTTGATATTGCGGAAGCGGACAAAACCTTGATCTCACGACGAGGTTGATTTTCCGACTTGGATCATTCCAAGTCGCTCGATGATTGAAGGTCTGCACCGTACAGTATCACCGGCACAAAGCTCTACCCACTGACCGTCCAGTTATAATGCTCCCGCAGGATCTCGCAAACTACTTCGTAAGGACTTTGGTATTTGGTTAGAATTTTGAATAAGAACAGATGAAAATCTCAATTTCTCACCGGCCACGTTCATAAATCTTCTACGAATTCGCTTCTTGTGTTGTTAAGTTTTTCGGTCGACTTCGGTTAGGTGGCCGAACATTGCGGAGCGATTCCGCGAACCGTGCAATCGGCCAGAAGTTTAAATTTCATCCATTTAAAACATACAAATTGTTTACTATTCAGTAAACATTAAGTTTTATTAACTTGATTGTAAATTTTGCAATCAATCTGATCTAATTTAATAAGAGACTACATACACATTTTGGCGACGCCATAGCCCTGTTTTTAGTGACGCTGCGAGGGGTCCCGGGTTCGATTCCCGGCCGGAGCAGAAGTTTATGTGACAGATAAATGTATGTTCTCGGGTCATGGGTGTTTGTAATGTTATATTTATGTATGTCTATGTTATCCGCAACACAGTGAATTCCAGTGGGGAGGTCAGTGTGTAAACTTTATTTTTTATTTATATCTAAGTGTAGGAATTTGGTGATGATTGCAAAAAAATTTTTTTTATTCTGTGATTCAATTAACGCACCTATAATAATAAATTCATTTTTAATTTTAAATTGAGTAGCCAAAAGCCACATACTAATATTGATGACACCGACGCGGAGCAAAATCCGTTAACGGTTAAGTAATTAAATATAAAAATCTGACATCTCTAAGCCCATAAGTTAATAGATTTAAAGCCATGTTATTTCAATTCCTCACTGAGTATTCGCTAAATTTGGAGATCGGCCAATTGTACTGAAACTTCACACGAAGGATTTAAATTGCTCTACTAGTAATGTACTCAAAACTTATTCGATAGCGCAGTACTATTAATTTATTCAATTTTACGGTATGAAATGACATTGTTACACTACTTGAGTAAGCCACCATCCCTCCCACTATTCTCCACTAGAGATCCACAATACGCTAAGACGTAATCATCCTCAATGGCAAGGTGCCCACGCACGTCGACAAATCACTTTTTACTTAAAGCGTAACCTGCCGTACGATATCTCTTAATGATGATAAAAATCGAAGTAAGTAATAAGGACAAAAGCCATTGAGATATATTAGAACATAAACGCCTAGAAAAAATTGTACGCTAGCAAAAGATTGTAATGTGGTGCGCACGTCGGTCACATCTACAAAGAATCGTGCGTGCCTTACCAGGGCGCGCGTCAACGAATACTGCAATTTTTTTATTTACAGTGGTCTGCTCAAGTACCTCAATAGGCACAAATAAATAGCAACATTGTTTTGTATAATTTGTCAATATAAATAACGGACAACGAATAACTAACAGAATTTTCAGCACGTCGGAAACAATTAGTTTCGTTTGTAAATTCAGTCACAAAGCGAATGTTTAATCGCGTCACGTTCTGTAAAATTTGAACGCGTTATAATAATGCACGATGCGTCTGTACTAATTGACACGAGACCGTTCATTATGTCTTTAGTTCCGAACGGTAGTTCATTTTTACGTGGTTATTCACGAGTCTGTTTGTGAGTCGTAATGGGCATGGACATGTTATCCGGTTTTAACGACCCCTCGTGTCCATGAACGTATCTAATTAACGCTCAAAAAATTTTGCTACTAGCGTTCAGACATCCAACAATAGCGCTCAGAGATGATCAAGTCGGCCGATTATTCATATTTTCGTAAGTCGTCAGACCAGGAGTTCATACGTGTAGCAAAATTTATTACCGTCCAGGTAATTTCTATATTGTGAACGAAACCTTTTTTTTTTTATATTCTGAATATTTTATTAAACTCAATCTGTTTTGTTACAGGGGCTTTGGCAAACAAGGATTCCAGTGTCAGGGTAAGTTTGTCATGTATGTATGTAAGTATGTATGAGTGGTGATTCCATGCTGCTCCTAATCGCATCATGATAACTTGTTGTGTATGACTTGGACACATTATAAATGAACCCCCACAGGAGTTAGAATACAATGTTACCTTTGTTACAAATTATTGGTGTAAGAGTACACATACAATAAAGAGGATTTGTATTTTATTGTATTGTCATGTCTAGCGATTGATTGAGGTATACATACGGGTGAGACTTTTTGTATTGAAATTATTTTATACAGGAAATATTTACATACAAGTTACATAAAGAGCCATAGGCGAAGGTGAAGTAAGGAGTCGAGATAATTTATGTATATCTAAGTTAAACTTAAAATTAGGTAAAACCCGTCCAATGTTAGTAATGGAAATGACGGCCGTGGGAACGGAACACCACGCGTCCGCTGGTTCCTGGATGTGGCTGATGTTGCGCCGTCAGCTCTACTGTAGTTAGGATCCATACGTAACACAATGACATGTTTCACAACTTGTTTTTGTTCCTCTGTCAATAGTATATAGAAAATATTTCAGTGATGACGTATCAACAAATTGTGGCGATTCAAAGAGACAAATTCTTCAATTTTGTATCAAAATCCATCAAGTAAAAATGACATTGTCGTGGACGCGCCGCGGTTGATCGATTCAAATATTTTAGAGTATCTTTTTTTTATGTGACGTTTGAATGTTTTTTATCGTATTGTGGTGTTATGTCTGTGCAGTGTGCAGCTTCGTGGTGCACAAGCGATGCCACGAGTACGTGTCGTTCACGTGTCCCGGCGTAGACAAGGGGGCCGACTCCGACGTAAGTGTACCAATACTTATATTGTTTGGTAAACGACGTTTTTAGTTTAAACATCTGGTAGAATTAGGCGTTCACAATTTTGTAGAATGCGTTGATCGTGACGGAGTAGTCGATTATGAAAACTCATATTTTATAACTTGGTCGATGACATATGTATTAAAGGATTACATAATCCCGGGAATCCGGCCCCAAGAATCCGAATGCCGATATTCTGGGGCCCAAATCGTTTTCATCGTAAAACCTTTATTACGATCGACGCAATCTTTTGTAAGCGTTGCGCGCTTCGTGAATGTTGGTTCATGGTAACTGTAATATATTATCGATTTATATGTAATGTGAATAGCAAAATACGCCACACAATAAAAAATCAACCTAATAAATCCTATATATTTTTCCGATTCCTGATTTCTGAACCCAAGTTTTCTCCCCAGAGGATGCCATGTGGAAATTAACGTTTAAAAACGTTCATGTTGATCGTAATTCTGTTGTGCGTGAAACATGCCTTTTATTTAACTTTGGTGAAATTCAATATCACGTAGAATCACCTACATGTCCAAGAGGGATAATAGAGCATTGACTTACATGTTTTTTATGTAAAAAGTCGTTTAACAATCGCCCATGGATATCGGTAGCACTGGAGGCGTCACCATCCGTCTATCTAGATATCCAGTTAAAACAGGTTATGCACAACTATAACCAAAACTATATATATGATATAGACATTTATTATAGCTTTAAATTATAATTATTCTTATTCAGTTACATACAATATTTTTAAAATTTAAGAATGGTATTGGTGTTTGGTACTAGCGTCACGTATCGAAATTCACAAACAATTGCTGAAGCTGGTGCCGTCAACAATTACTATCGCAACCCAGTTCTTCCCACTGTTCAGCTCGCGCCAGACGCAAAGGACGAGTTAGAAACCACCGTCGCTTATAATACTGAAGTGTTATGTATTCTGACTTATTTATTTGTAACAGAGAAAACATTTCACATAAAAAATATTTAGATAAAGTGACGTTCTTGTAACGAAACAATTGATGGTAAAAGAATTGAATCAGTTTAAAGAATTCTTACGAAAACATTTTAATAAGGGCTAAGCGTACCGAACTCGTCTAGAATAGGGGTTCCTTGGATTTTTGTATAGCCTATGTAGAGTGTTGCGCTCTGCAGTGGACTGTGTTCAAATAAAAGATTTTCTTTCTAAGCAGCTTTTCCTTTTTTCACCGAAGTTAAATTATATATTATTTGAAATAATATTCCACCGTCCGCAGCAGTCTACAAAAAGCTTTTGCTTTGTATAAAAATGAAAGATATAGTTTTAATAACGATATAAATTATGCCTTTGGAGCAATTAGCCTCGTCGCTCGTGACTATGCCTTCCGGTTGAAGAAACCGAGGTTCGATTCTCGGCTTGACAGACATAAGATATTGTAATTTCATAGATACAATCCAGTGTTGTCATTAAAATCTTAAATGAAACAAGAGATAATTGATTTAATTTTCATATAATAAAGTTAGTAACTTTCAAATGACATGTCAACTTATTTTTCTAAAAACACCTGTTTTGTGAACACAAAATATGTAAACGTTTACACACTCGCATCTGAATAGGTTTAATTCAAATGTATGGTGTTCTGTTAGTTTATATGAATGGACTTTTTTACAACTTAACCTTGTTAATTGTTCATTAAAACGTTATGAAGATATTTTAAGGGTTTTCTATCTTACCACAGTACCCTGAACATAATAAAATACGCTTACAAATTACTTTATAAAACTTGGGCCGTATTTCGAGTTCTCAATTACTTGAAAAAGCTCTTCGAAGTTTTCACCAATCACAAAAGTTTCACATACGACGATGACAACTTGGTATATATCAAGTATTATGACTGACTAATATCAATTTGATCATGGAGAAAAATTTTGTCGTTCTGTCCGTATGTCCCGTTATAACTGAAGAACGGCTCGAGCGATCTTAATGAAAATTAGTATGTAGTGAAAACACGCGATGGCGTAGATGATAGGCTGCTATAAGTGATGTCTAATCAAGACAAAAACAAAAAAAAATGGATAGTCATGCATGTGTTATTGATTGTTTGTTTTGAACGAATATTTCAACATGTATCGATGGTTGAATGATTCGTGCACATTTGAACACTTAAATACTGGCATATAACGACTTGGTCACGTCGCTATTTAGTCCATATATCGCTCCGTGTATTTTATAGGTTGTGTAAATCGTTAGGTATTTATAGCCCACGAATAGCGGGCTATTTTACAAATTAATACCCATTTTACTGTTATATCCATTGTTAAGTAAGACTTCAATTAAACAGAGGGAGATTATTAAAACAATTTCGACTCAAAGTGTGCTCTTTTAGATGAAAATTTATTATTCATTACCTGCTTCAGAGCCTTTTAAGAGCAATCCACTTGGAGACCTATCGTTTAGAATAATCGAAGCCTTGTTGGTAGTGAATCGAAATTTATTATGTTGGATATTAATTGCCAAGGTTTAATTTTAATTGTACGTTGCGTTTAAAGTTAACATTAACGCTGATATTTTACTTTTTTATTGTAATGGAAACTCGCTATTTACGTCGGTCGATAACAATCGAGGTAGATGTGTAAAGACGTCGATAAAGCGATGTTGGTACGTTCACGACAGTTCTCAGGCTCCCTGTGTGCGCCTAATTATCGCGAATGGAGTTTAGTGTGTAAGTACTCGTATGTGTAGTAGTGACCGATATGATTGTGTGATTGTGATGAAGGGAACACATCGATTGGCACGAGATTTGTATACATAATTGAAATATGAATGTAGTTCGTAAAATATTACTACGAGTAAAAATAAACCTTACGTTGTATCATTTGCAGCTGTCAAAGTAATTCTTTATCGACTGACCATATGTTATACAACATAAATTGCAATGCTGGGGAGTTGTGTTAGTTACATTTGAAAATAATACGTAGATAATTTTCTAAACGAAAACCATTGTAATTCGTGGCTAGTGAGCGCCTCTTGAGCTACATTAGTAGAATGAGCTTATAAAGTAATTGGTCGGTTCGAGCGTGTCTAGTTTTATACGTGCCGACATTATATATTAAACTCAACTGACCGTCGCAGCGATTTGTCGTGAGATCGAAAAGTGTCTTCCAGTCGGTAAATGCGGATTAGTTAGTGACCCAGAAGAGACTGTTTGACCGTCCGAAAACGAGACTAAACGAAAGTTATATAGCAGAAAATATACAACAATAATTTATGATGGTTGGGTTGAAAATAAGTGAATGAGATATGTTAATAATCAGTTAATACTTTGTAGAAATGTAATATGTTAATTTAACTATCTAATATGTTAACGTTTATTTAAACCGAAATAAGGTAAAAGTGTCATTTGTGACGAGAAAACTCGAGTGGAGCCGAGGTTGTCCGATTGTGCGTCACCGCCACTGACGCGATCGTGACGGTGAAGCTTCATTCACTGCCCAGAAAATGTGCAGGTGGTGCAACAACTTGAAAACCTTACAGCTATGACGATTTTTTCATATGTTTATCACTCTGATCTCATGTAATCCTGGTACGTACCATTACTATACAACAACGATTTAATATATTGGTATCAATATAAAAATACACACAGCTCAAGTACAATAATTAAAACATACTCACAGACAAGTAAAATATATATCGATAAGATAATTGTGCAGTCGGATCACCCACATAACACAAGGTTTTCAGGTAAAATTCAAATGGTGTTATATATAGGCTACATATGTGCGCGCTTGCAGTGCGTCAAGACGATACACTGATTAATTTTAATAACGCACGCAATGAAGTGAGTTTTTAGAAAACTAATTTTTATATACTGATGGTATCTAGTTTATGAAATATTTTACATTTTGTTATTTAAAATCCAATGTCTACGTCATACTTCGTATGTTTTTTTTAATTAAAATGCTAATGAAAATGTTCGCAAAACGGTATCACAAAACCTTTCCTCAAAGCTTCGCAATACATGGCGCATACACGCGTAAAAACATGTACGTACGTAGATCGCTTGGACGTTTTTGTACTCGACAATACTTTGGTGCACACATACATATACAACGCTTGATATACAGAAGTCAAGAGATGAGCATAATATAAAGCACTGTATTCTATCTCATTCTGTCACAAACTAAATCTTATAGGTTTGTCTCATTTTAGTGTCGATTTTCCGTTTCATTGGGTTACAAGTCACAATGGTGCCGAATAAGTCTCACTTTAAAAATAGGTGTAGTTTGCAGTATTAAGTAAGCCAACTGTCGTGGGTCGTGGGTCGTGTGAAAGTCGAGATCGCGTGCCAGACGGCGCTAGTGGGTAACGAGGCGACCTTTCAGTTTAATTTGTCTTTGTACGTTAAACGTTTACATTTACACTTACAAAGTACACCACTAACTAAAATAATAAAACAACAGTTAGCCTCACCGAACCAAACCTACATTGGTGCTATCATGTTCAAATTCAAAATCATTTAACCATGTAGGTATTCTGTAAATACACTTGTGCATGTAATTTTTTGCTTCTACTACCGTTTCGTAAAGGTGCTTGAACATTGGGGAGAAGAATGAGCGAAAGCAACTCCTCGGCATATCTTTTAAACAACTCATGGTAAATACAAAAGTTAATAAACTAAAATAAAAAAAAATAAACCTATGCGGCACCGGTTTCGACATTATTATTTCCAGGAATCATTGTCATTCATATATTCATCTATACTATAATATCGTTTACCTATAAGCTGTATTTCAAAGCGTCGCTTAAAAGTTCCAACGGGCAACTCACGTATCAACCTAGGAATCTTACTGTAAAAACTAACTCCGAGCCCCATAAAAGAGGGCTGAACCAAATAATCAAGTTAGCAACCTAGCTATTCGATATTAAAACTGTATTATATAATTATTGAGTTATTATTCTGTTACATTTTATATGATATACATCATGATTGGAAAAAATATTTTCACCCTGTTAATTATAGTATCTTATCTTCTGCCTTACATTATCCCATTGTCTGAGGTGGACGCAGTACTTAGTCTATGTAATAAAAATAATGAGTGAGGGTTAGTGATCGACAACATACACCAACATCTGTAACACCAAATGCATCAACGACTCTATAAAACCGTAATAAATAGTTCACAATATTCTATTTACTTTAATCCATATTTCATACTGTTGTATTAAGCAAGAATTAAGATATAATTCCGTTCCAATTCACTTGATGTGACAATCGACATATAATTTTTTATCACGAATATCTCTCGGTAAGGTGATATTTCTGCAGTATAGACGGTGATGAGTAATCATTATAAATCACTAAATTTATTCTTATGTTTAAAAGATAAGCAATTGTGAGCAACAATAGCCGAATTAACGTGAAATATTGGGTCGGGGGAACACAACGAGGTAAGAGGTAATCGCTAAGTATGGAACGCAATTAATAAAACTGGCAGTAATGTCCCACGCATTGGGCGTCCAAATACGGGACAAGTAGGCTTATGCCAGCCATAATATGGTGCGACAATTTAATTGAAATTGAAAAAAAGAATGCTCGCTATCAAACAGTCGCTCAAATGGGAACTAACAAACATCGTTTAAAAATATAATGTTACTTTTAAATGTAACAAAAATTGATTAATCCCTTAATCATTGAATTTAGTAAATTCTTAAATATCAA
Organism: Agathymus mariae mariae; assembly: GCA_018251895.1. Classification (NCBI taxonomy): domain Eukaryota; kingdom Metazoa; phylum Arthropoda; class Insecta; order Lepidoptera; family Hesperiidae; genus Agathymus; species Agathymus mariae. Next base: position 7,605 of record DWPT01001895.1, on the reverse strand, counting down.
AAGTAATTCAACTGTTCAACTCAACAAAGTAATTTAACTGAACGAACATTATCATCGAAAATGTCGAAGTTTCGCCCTTCTGAAAAAGCCTCGTGTGGAATTCTACACCCTATACCTCTCCGTAATATTTTAAATGTGTAAAAAATCTTCCAAGATTAGTATAACCGGGCATAACAACGGGGCATTATGGTTTACAATCGTGTTACAAATTTTATTCGTAAAGCTTGCCCCGCGATGTGGTCACATTAACTCCAAACAACATTGTTGCACCGACTAATTGCCGGCAATTGTGCTCGGCGATTACGTTAAATTGTAACGTTTACCGCGACAAGTTGTTTGCACATACCAATAATTTATAATACCAGTAAAGTAATTTATAATATTAGCGGATGTTGTAATGAATAACGACCATTAAAAAGGGTTTTGGATAATCCATGCCAGGGATGTTATGGTAGTCCGTAACGGAATCCGATAAAAAAGTTTCAAATGATTTCGTACGAGTCTTAATGAGAAGCGTTACGACAGGTTTTCGACGGCCGAACCGATCCACTATCTGCCCCGCTCGCATTTTTAAACTCCTTTTATTTTTTAACTTGTAAGGCCGTTGTTTATTCTGTGATTATACTAGCAAATAATAACAGGAATTTTAAATTCAAAATGCTACCTTGCAAATATATTTTTTTCCAAGTCCTAAATCATCAGATATCCGTAACTGAAATTATCCGAAACAATCCGTAACCGTAACCGAAACCAGTTAAATATTATTCATATATCCGTATCCATATCCATAACATTCCTAGTCCAAACAGAAGGCGCGTAGTGGAATACTATTCACGACTTATGTATGAGTTATGAGGAAGGACAACCTCATTATCCAGAGCCAATTATTTCTATAGCAATTCTAGATAGGATATTAACTGTCAAGTGGTAAAAATTTACACTGTTCTAATTAAATTCACCACCCAATGGACAATTGTGGTGCATGATTGTAATGTTATTATTTGAAGAGAAACACGTATTTACTGTAACCATAATCCATTTCATGGATCAAAATAGCAAAATAAAATACAGAACACGTGAAATATTTAAGTTAAAATATTTGCAATATCATCAAAAAAATGCTACGAAGCTCAATAATAATGATTCCATTGGCTGCATGGATACTTCTTTCTATTATATTTATTTCTGGTGGGCACGGATCTGACTAATTAGTAGGACTAGAGCGTACTCCAACGTCCTCCACGCTACTGCGTTGAGGTTGAGTGATCAATACTTAGGTCCCAAGGCCTCCAAAGCGACTTAACGGCCTCTATTTGATCTCTGCTAAACGCACACTCCAAAAAGAGAAACATTCAGAATAGTTTTCCCGTAAACGGTTTCTCATCCAAATACCAACAAACCTACGTTAATAACTTCGCAGACTAATTTACCAGAAGGCAACGAAAACTTGTAACAAAAACGATTCCACTTCGTTTTTGTTACAAGTTTTCAATTTACGTTTACACTTTACGTTTCTCGTTTCACAAAATTTGTTTTTGTTGAGCTGAGTGAAAAAGTCTCGATATAGCTTCACATCTACCAATTTGGTGATGATGACTTAACATTACAAACCGGCGTGTTAAAAAAAACCCTTAACCGATTAAAGGAACTAACCTGATCGTCAAATTTTATCATATTAAGGTTTGTGAAAATTGTGATGTGTTTATATTGACGTGAAAATATTACATATTTTAATTGGAAAGGACACTTAGCAATTTTTACTTTTGGACAATGATTTTATCGAACGAAATCTTGGTTGATAGCTTACAAACTAAATATAATTTAATTAGTAATTGTAAGAGAGCACACCAAAAAGAAATGGTCTATTTTTCTATGGCGAATACAGTCATTTATAATTGTTTTACTTTGGCTTAATAATCATAACAATATACGACCTGTTAGGTTAGGTTAGGTTAGAGCGCTTCAATGCGTCATATTTCATTAAAACATCGGTGGGTTTAAGTCCTTTGAATATTAAATATTTTATATAAATAGATTAGCGTTATAAGTATTTTTTTTTTTATCATTAGTTGTAAAGAAATTTTTTGTCTCAAAAAAATTTCTTTGATAAACTTTGATTTGAAAAAAATACAAGAACAAGGTACTCCTTCAAAATCCTGAATATCCTTTGATCCATGATAATGACTATAAACAAATTTTCTTACAGGAGAGGTAAGAATATTTATCTACGAATAATTTGTACATTTCCAATTTGTGATTGGCGTGAATTACGCTCGATGGTCATTTTGTCATTTTATCAAACTTGTTCTACACTAATTAAACTACGACCTCTTTTAAATATGTCAACAAAACTTAACGAAAGATATGTTATGACGCAATGCCAACCAGTCGATAATACCAATTTTTTCGAACTTTTTTTGTTACTCATCGAATAGTTAAGATGTATGACGCTGCCATCAATGTGCCAACAATGATCTGCAGGACACGCGCACCAAACATCAGTTCAAAATCCATACGTACTCGTCGCCGACATTCTGCGATCACTGCGGCTCGCTCCTCTACGGGCTCATCCACCAGGGTCTCAAGTGTCAAGGTATCAAGGGCAGAAGGCTAGATCGTCGCAATTACGCTTGGACTAACGCTTACTTTAGACATTCTTTCAGCTTTCAATTTCGGTGACGGTGCTTCTATGCTAATGTTTTTATTATTTTTTGTCTCACTTCACTTTGTGCCATGTCTTCTTTATTCAAATATTGTTTGTAACGCTCAATGTTTATGACAGATGACGGATTATTGTATTGTGACCAAATATATGGTTTTAATCCAACACCTTGTTTGGACAGTGAAAATTTGCTATTTGTTAAATTTTGACTATCATGAACGTCGAGCGTTGCATTAGTTTCATCTTCTTTGAGTGTGTTTAAAAGAGCTATATGTTGTAGGGCTTGTTATGTTTCTTTTCAAATTTTTGATTTTTACGGTAATTTATTCTCACAAAGGCTGCGTACAACCCACACAAATGGAACCAATGGACATTTCTGGCTCCAACGTTTTGTGACCATTGTGGTACGATGGTCGGCCTCGCCCATCAGGGATATAAATGTGGAGGTACAGATGTTTAATTTTCAAGGAAAATGACAACCTTGATGTACCCTGTAGAGAACGATGGTTGCAATTCACAAGTATTTTATCAAGTCACACGATATCGTCCTCTAGAAGGTATAGGTACAGTATAGATTTAGCAACCGTAATTCGTAATATAACAAAAGACAATGCACAAGCAATGACAACAAGAATTCCAATTAAGATTTCTATTCGAAATATGACTATCGAAACAGAAATTCCACGAATCCTTGCACGAATTGAAAAAGTTAAAAGGATACCAAACACTCAGAGGTCTCGCCAAATTCTATTATAAATGAAATTAATCTTTCACAGGAAGCATCGACAGAACTTACTTATCCTAACTGAGCAAATCCAATTAGATCCTGTTTTGTGTTTGAGCCGTAGATTTCTTGTTCAATTATCTTCTTATAGATCTTGTTTAATTTGCATTTTACACGTCTTTTGTATTCACATTGAGCTCGTTGGATAGATCTTCTGTAGAATCGTTCACGTCTTTCTCCATCGTAGTTTAATTAGTAAAGTTGGTTGCTTTAGTCGCATGCCGTCTGCCTTGATTAAATTTACTTAATTCAATTGTATTTATGTATGGAAGAGTTTGTAATTGAATTTGGGAAATCTTCAGTAAGGGAGTATTCGTATCAATATTCTGGATGGAGGTATCCCAAAATGTTCATCGAATTAATAATATATTATTCCAACCTCATTAAAAATGTGTAAAGATACTGTTTAGTATTTCCCATTATCAATGACTCCAAACAAATACCTGAATATCGTTTAAACTATGTTCGTGAGCATGATATACACATGATTACCTGTAATCGTAAGAACAGTTAAGAAGTATCTACAACGCCACAATTTATTGTAGAATTAAACACTGTCAAAATCTTATGTTGGTAATCCAATAAATAAATAAATATTCATGTAATAGTTAAATTTCATTATGGTATGAATTTTTTGGTATGAATGATATTTTACCTGTCACTTTTAATTGTTTATATCTCTCTGTCTTTGTTTAATGAACAAATATCAAAATCTTATTATAAATAAATAGTAGTACTTTCATAGATGTTGAAAGATTATGACGCAGAGACAATACATTAAATTTTCCGGCAGAATTGTAATTGTGTCACTATGTGACAAAGTGGAAAGTGAATCGGTCTCCATCCTTAAAGTTCAGTCAGCTGACTTTTCCTACAAAGAAAGCGACGTGACGAACCGAAAATCACTTTTGTAACCGCTTCCCGGACAGTCAAATTGGCTAAGTAATGGAAGAAGTACTTTATTACCGAATCGCTCCAATGCATCAATTCTATTAATCGAATGAACTCGGTATACCACTAGCGTGGGGTTAAATCATTTGTTTTGTTACTTATTATTAAACGTAACATATCATATTTCAGTGATAACAAATTATTGCACTTCGTACGTTTCCTTTGCAACTGTAGTGTTATCTCCATAAATTTAAGTATATCAAATAATAAAGCTGCTATTTACATGTTCATACAACATATCCAATGTATGTAAGCTTATTCACATTCTCTTGTTAAACTCTTACTGGTACTAATCTCACTTCAAAGAATTGAATATGGACTAATCACGTCTCTAGACGGTGCTATGACTAATTTTCTGTAACTAAAAGGATATTTTCGCTTTAAAAAGATCGCTCGGTCTGAGTGCCGCAAAGTTTACAAACTCTATTGGCTATTAATGTGCTGCGGCTGCTTTGTTCGTATTTCTTGTTCCTTTACATTGGATGTAGTTACCTCTTACAAATACACAAAGACAATATTTTATTTTCTAATAAATTGCTTTTAACTATTTAATCACCCTGTTTGTGTCTTCATTAGCTAAATTTACTGTTTTAGTTCCTTCACTTTTAAAGGTGAGTTTGATTCATATTTTCTATTTTATACAACCAGTTCCAACTTCGAAATTAGTTCCAATTTAAATGAACCTCAACTCTGAATTTATTACTGCCGACTGTTTTCACTATGAGCGAATGTTGTATCTCGAAATAATTACAATACCGCAAATAGTTTGGACTTAAAAGAGACTCAAGAATTTATTTTTTATTTGAAGAGCGTTGATTGCAGAATTTATTGCTTCTCGTTTTGTCATCATCTTTACAACGCATATTTGTCTCACTGCTGGGCTCGGGCTAATTAATGTTAAATGTTGGACAAATCTAATTACAACATTAAAGTTATTAGGAAACACAATCGTTTTCGTGTGAACAACAAAATAATTAGCACAACGATTATGCGACCGCTGCTGCTCGCTGGTGGTGGAACTGGTCTTGTACTTAAGACATTTTGTATTTGCCGTGAAAGTTATTTGAAACAGATATAGCTTTATCTAAAGTTTTCTTAATTGAAACTGTATTTCCATTATTCTTTGCGGTACTTTGAAGTTGGGATCTGCAATAATTTTATAAAAGCCGTTGTTTCTTTGAACTAGTTTTATTTAAATGTTATTTTTTTCTTAGTTCAAGCCTTCAAAGAAAACTGTTTTATGTACATTTTCCAGGCTAATTAGTATTTTCTTAGTGATTGTACTTTTATGTGTTATTATTTTCTTTGAAACAACCGTTTAAAAGCCTTTGTCCGTAACGCAATCGGACAGTTTGATTTACATTTAATTGAACTATTTCTTATGGTTCGAGAACCTAATGATTCTCCAGCTGCACTTTACGTTATCCTTAGTATTGATAAAAATAAACACACCCTATACATACATCGTTTGATTCGTTTATAAATTATTTATCTTAAGTCTGTTGATTTTGATGAATTCGAACTGCATATACGAACAGCATGCGACATGAACGTGCACAAACGCTGCGAGGAGTCGGTGCCGAACCTGTGCGGCTGCGACCACACGGAGCGACGCGGCCGGATCGAGCTGGGCATCACGTGCGTCGGGAACAAGCTCACTGTCGAAGGTAAATAACAAAAAATAACATATGATACTATCACACGCTCACACCCAGGCACTGGGATCCCCTGTGTTGCGAGTGGCATGGACGTACACAGACACGACGTTACGCCCGCGCACTACTATCTCATGATAATTCATAGCTTGGAGTATTCTTCTCCGTTCTCCTTCTCCGTTCTCTTCAAGGAACCTTAACATAAGGAAAATGTAAATAGAAAACTAAAATGTAATAAAAGATAGATAACATACGATAATAACAAAAGAGAGTAACATAATATATATATATATATATTTTTATAAATTATTCGTTTAAATAATATTTCTTTCTTACCTTTTGTCATTTCCTGACCGACAACGAAAGAATTATACCTTTGGTCTCGCTGATGTCCATAGCCGACTTAACTTTAGGTGGCTCGTCTGCTCGTTTGTCGGTTATTAACATAACATATACATTGCTTCAATTGAACGATATAAATGAGTACAACAAATACCGCATCTCTTTGAGCCCACTTATGTAGTATGTATAGTTTTGTGGACAATGTGATATTTTAATAGAATACACTTTTTGCCGGTACGATTCAAACAAAATAATTCAGTTACCGAAGTTTTATCACGCTTTACCAGCTCTCCGTCTTCTTAATTTCGAACTTGGTGAGACAAATTATTTTAGAGAATGGCCCATTATATTTTATTCTCATTTCATATCGGACGGATATTGAAAGTATAATTCAAAGTAAAGATACTTTCCGCAACTTAATTATGCAATGAGTAAAAACAAATACAGTTTGAGAATTTATTTTCATTTTCCCTGCATTTTTAAAGGAAATCATTCACAATTGACTACAGTGCAATTATTTTTATTTTAGCTTAATAAAAATAATTACATTAAAGCAATGTTTTAAATTGTTTCCACTGTAAGGTGCTGAAAAAGTTATTTTGTGATCTGCTCGCCATAAACTCATTAGATATTCAGTGACAGTTTCCTTAAATAGAAGACAATTCTAATTACCGAGTGGGTGAGAAAAATAAACACTGCAGCAAAACCGACGTAATTAATCAGTCATATATTTTAACCTTCGTAACTAACTACCGCAGATATTTCGTAAAGAAAATAAAAGGCAGTAAATTTTATTTAAATAAAACATTGTCTGTTGTTGACTGATTTATCATCACCCAGCCGAACCGATTTAAACTAGAACCTTATTTTTTGCATTGGGAACCTTTTTATTTTAACGTAACTGCCCATTAAAAAAGAAATTTTAGAATTTCATTATCTAGCATGAACACATATAAAGAATGAAATTTTGTATGAGGGTTTTGATATAATTGATAGTATCAGGCGTTACTTTGCGGAAATTCATTGTTCTTAGATTCGTATTAATTTACTTTGCAACAATCCGCAAGCACGATGTATGATGGTATATACTTCTATACGTGCATAGAACCTCCCGCCCTCCCACAAAGGAAAACACGCATTTATTATAAATAAAAGTATATACCAACATACATACCGTCACCGACACGTGTTTCGCTCCGAAACGGAGCATC
>DWPT01001894.1:0-17373 GCA_018251895.1 Agathymus mariae mariae | reverse complement strand
ACGGACATTCACAAATATGACATCACAAATACCCATGACCAAATGTCACATGTCCAAAATTGCCTGCCTCGGGAATCGAACCTAGGATCTCCCTGATCAGCAGAGTTCCTACCAACTGGACTATAGTGAAGTTTTTTTTACAGATATGTGCACGGGGTCAAACATACAACACTACGTATTAGGCAATAGCCGTAATACAACGCCCTGATAGCAATAAAACAACAATTACAGTTTTAAAACTAAACTTCCCTTATTGCTCAGCTGCGATCTCTACCAGACAACCTTTGGGTAGAAATGAAGAAACTGAAATTAATTCTTTTATAACAACCCAACGGTGTTGTTGTTCCATGGTTGTATCAAAATTAAGAAATGCATATGAGTTCTAATTTTGTCGCCATAATGATAAGTACCACATATGGTGCGTCTCCCCGAAACTACCACGCAGGACGATAGGTCTCGTCATCCGCGACTGGTACCTTGAATTCAAAGCAGTCCATGAAGACGGTATATTCAAATGGCCGATTGTGCTCCTGGTAGGGGTCGACCATTTCGAGCGCGCTGTCGCCCTGCATGCCGATGATCTCGCAGCACAGCTTGCGCATCTCGTTGCTGGCGAGCGGCAAGTACCGCACCACGTCGTCGTCCCACCATTTCGTCAACGATCTAACAGACATACGTTGTTACCACACCATTAGGCCGTATGAATTTCAATAAGAGAGGGTGGAGATGCCTCATACGCGCAGATGAATACACGAGCGGGTGAAAGCTTGGATTCAACAATGAATCCCTTATGCCCACCAAGTGGGTCACCAATCATGGATTCAATCCATTTTCAGGGCGTAAGGGATTCATTTTTGAAACAGTTTTCCTCTGTTGTGATCCATCTTTGGATATTTCAGTTAAGGTATCTCCCTCCATCGTCCCCATATTTTTCCTATTGAAGAGTCGTAGTGCTCCTTACCACCTAGCTTTATCTTGAAGATACTCGGGCATGCTTAAGTTTTCCTTAAATGGTTAAATGTAACCATGAAACAGTTTTACGAGTTTCCGTGTAACGCCTCCTTCTTGGCCGGCCCAGTGTTCGTGACGTCCTCACCGTTATGAACTTCCATCAGTCGGTGATGATTAATGGAAAAACGCGGCATCATGCCTACCTCTTGTTGGGTATGTAGACCATGGCCTCCGGGTGGTGGAGGTAGTAGTCCGTCGGGTAGTCCCAGAGCGGCGCCGCGGCGGCGTCCGGCACGAACAGCCCCAGGAACAAATTCATCGTGCTCTGTTTCTCCGCGTCAGAAAACGTGTTGGAGTAGTACCGGCTCAGCGTCTGCATTATGTCGTTGCCGTGCGACGACCACGGCGCTGTCTTGCGATAGGTTTTAATTCTGAAAATTCAAAACACCATTGTTACTTTAAGCTTACTTACTTACTTTAAACTTTTTTCATTTCCGACTTCATACATTTTCAGGTAATGTGTCTGCCTGTCGAGCCAAGAAACACAGAATAGATTATTCACTCTCATCATATATAGTCGTAATAATTTTATTGAACACAATAGGAATACATACTGGTATTTCAGTGTGAAAATCACACCTACCTACATAACATTTCGTTTTATGTAATATCCGTATAGCTGGAACAAACTAGTTTCTGTTATGATGAAAACAGATAAATTTCTGTTCTCAGAGCGTGGTTTCATAGATTCATATGTTCATACATTCATTTATACATGGACACACACATACATAATAATATAATAATTATAGTCGTAAATATACGCCGACAAACTGTTTCGTAGATCGACAGATTTGTAAACCATTTTATACGTACATTTTAAGATATATATATATTTTTTCATATTACAAATAGTCGACAAACGAGCAGACGAGTCGTCTGATGGTAAGTGGTCACCGTCGCCCATGGACATCAGCAAGACCAAAGGTATCACTGAAGCATTGTCGGCCAGGAAATGAAAAGAAGGTAAGAAAGAAAGTACTGGCTCTCAAGCCCCCAGCCGGAACACGACGAGCCGTTTGGTGGCTAACTCAAGGAGTAGGGTGGTAGCTAGCCATGCAGGCTTCCCGGAAAGATAATAATACCAATAATAATATCAAGACTTAATAATAATACTGATATATAAAAATTACGCAAAGCCCTACCACCAAGCAGGCTGGCTTCTGTCGCCTCTTACGATACCCTGCTCTGCCAGCATGGGATTGGGGGAGTATTCTAGGCCGCCTATGCACACTTGTCCATGCCACCCGCAACAAATGGGAACCTTGTTTGACGAGTCATTTCATTATGTTGCACTTACGTAATAACGCCACCGCAACGAAAATTTAATAGTAAGTAGGTGCGTACAATCTAAATTTTTTTGCGACAAAACTTTTTTTTTTCTCTGGGAAAACAAAACCTAACCTAACCTAACCAAAAATTTAAGTTTAGATTGTCCGCACTTGTTAATTAATTTTTTGGTGCGGTGGCATTAACACGTAAGTACCCACAAATGCCATTACCTGTGGACCAGCTGCGACCCGCCGTACTGCAAGGCGAGCGTGTCTCCGTGATCCTCGTACAGGCCCTCGAGAAGCCGCGCGCAATCCGAATCGAATTCTATCACCGGCTCGCCAATTAGCCCGAGGGCATACAACTGCAACATTATTCTTGATTCAAGGACCAACAATCGAGAGAAATTCTCCAACATGGCTACAACATGTTCATCGTCATTGTGAACCATATCGTCCCACTGTTGGGCTCGACCTTCCTCGTTACGGAGAACTCAGGTGTGCAGGTTTCCTCACGATGTTTTCCTTCACTGATACTATTTTATTTTAAAGTTTATTTAATTTTTAACTGTTCGTAATTAATAGAAATATATTAGTATTAAGCTTCTGCTGCGTTTTTTTTTCAAACAGACTGCTGTACGTGCCTCCGTGGTTATATTAAAAATTATAAAAAAAAAGTAATAGCTCTGTATGTTTATGTGCCGGTGTGTTTGTTAAAGAAAATACAAACAAATCTGAGATGTCACCTTGCGGTCCGAACTGACCTGATGAGCTAGAACGCATTTCCCGATGGCGAACTGCGCAGTGTTGGTCCGGTCGAGACAGTCGACACAGTTGACGCGCGCCACGCCCGTCTGCACGCGACCCGCCTGGTGGCCCGGCACTCCGGTCGCCTCGTCGTACCACTTCGACGAGAGGAATATACCCGTCCGCCGGACCACCGTGCGCGCTATGGCCGACAACCTAGTACGGACATGTCCAATGGCACCTGTGCCATATATTCGAGAAACCCGTTCCCCCGAGCACACGCCGAATGCAAAAAAGGGGATATTTTCACTTATGCGTACTATTGTCGTTCATCGTGTGTATTCGCGAATTTAAGATACAGGTCTAATGGTAGATACCGCTCAAGAGATAATAAAACATGACCTAACTAAAAACTGCCTAACTACATATGAAACTGGCAAAGATATATTTAATGTACTTGAGCATGTTATCAGTACCTTTGTAATGTAAGTTAATTTCTGCTAAATATTTGGGTTTAGTTTGGTACTTAAGACAAAATTGCCAGATTGTGACTTCGCTCAGCTGTTATTAGTCACTGGTTCAGACGGCCGAGAAGGAAGCGATGAACCTGCTATTAACTAGTTTTTTTTAACATTGTAAATTAAACGGATCTCCGATTGCACTTCGGTCGGCAAGCGTATGGCTTTAATTCCAGCTCATGGACAGTGACCACTTACTATCAAGTGACCCATAGTATTTGAAGTCAGCCAACACTTCAACTTGCAAATCAACACTTCTTATTCTGAAAGGAGAAAGAGACCAAAGTAGTGGGAGAGTTACAAATTAAGGTGAAAAACCCTAGAATTTGCAGCAATAAAATACTATAAAGAGATGAATGTAATTACTTGTCAAGGACTTTGGCGTCAGCACCTTTGTTGATTCTAGCCATGTCCAGGTGGAAATACTGTATGGTATGCTCCGGAGGCAGAAATTGGTTGAGATACTTCACCGCGTTACTTATCACATTCGTTAATAACGACTCGTGTTTCTTCTTCTCTCTCTTCTTGACTAGATTCAGAATCATGATTGGAGAGCCGTATCTCTTCATCAGGTTGTTGAAATGCTTCGCTGGTATCTCAGCAAAGGGATCGGCGAGATCGATTGAAATAGCAGGCTTGGGCACCATTTTCGAAACATCTTGCGACCAAAAGCTGGGTATTGAACCTCTCATTTGAACAAATGAGCTAAACCTGTAAATATATAAAATCAATAAATATACATACCAATGGGAATAAAATATAAAGTATAGTTTAATTCTCACCATCTCATTAGAAAAGGTTAATGAAACTTTTCGTAATTTGATAGATTTGCTGCAATTGCTAATATGAATATGTCTAATAGCAAAATAATTTATCAATTATTAATCTGTAGTCATTTAAAATAAATACTATTTAAAAATACATCCAGATTGCTTTTTTAATTGAAAGACTAAATGAGCAGACAGGCCACCTGATGACAACTGGTCACCACCGCCCATGGACGTCTGTAACCCGAGTAGCATCACCGACGCTTTGTCGACTAACATGGAAGCGCGTTTATAACTGGCTCTCCAACGTTGGAGGTCGGTGGAATCTGTACCGCCCAATGTAGTAACAATATTCATACATGATGGTGAGGTTGTCAGCTTGCCTACTAGCTACCACGGTCCTTCTAGATTCAACTACGAAATGTTGCTCGACATATCAGTGACAGTATAAAAATATGTCAAAATATTTACGCCATTAACGGATATAATGTTTCATATGTTATTAATTACCTGCCAGCAGTAAATGAAGACGTTATAGCATCATGCACAATCTGTTCAGTCTCCACTTCATTAGCAACATCACCGTGTATGTTCGCACCTCTCTTCAGAAACCTTGTACCGGCATACCTGTTGCTCCTTCTAGCTATCAGAGTCAAGTATATAGGCCGGCCAAATATATTCAAGTTACTTTGTTCTATAAAACCATGGGTTATATACAGGATCCAATCTGGGTGGAGTTGGGAGTGGACAACTGATAGCAAATGGCTGTTCCAAACGAATCTCCATTCAGGTACACTTCGGACACCAAATTCCAGTTTAGGACCTGTTTCCCTGAAAGTCACATTTTGCTAAAAACTGAGAATGTGTTATGTAAATTCTTATGTAAATGATATAAGGAAATGCAGGAAGTAAATTTATGTATGTCAAAAAAAATTACTAGTGTGTTATTGTAATTTATCAATTGCACCTTTCAATACACAAACTTCTCTTGTGTTACACTGTTGTTAGACATTCACAATATTTTTGACAGTGTTTAGTTGTACTTGTTAGTTATTTCACAATACTCGTGTCTCAAACAACTTTGTATCAGTGGCACAAACTACTTCCTACTAGTACAATTCCATCCATCTGTAAACTCTGTTCCACACAAATAGTATCAGCAACATGTAATGTGGCTACTGGTTGCATTGCATTCATTGAACTACCATATGGAAGTAAAGCTTCAATGAAGTAGGTCATTTCATACACAATACAATTAGCTGTACACTTCTAGTGTTCCATGTCAACGATTGTGCTGTATTAATAAACAACAGTTCTTATTACTTTTATCACCTATCTGTCAAAAACTTACTGCATTTTCTCATGTCTCTGCTGAAGTTGCTTTTTCCATGTTTCAAATATATCTTCATCATCGCTGTCATTACTTTTACATGTGCATTCTTTTTCTTCATCTTTTGTCATTTTCGACCTTAAGTTTGCATGGTAAACAGCAGCTGTGACTGGTTTAGGAAATAAAGCAGGTGCCAGTTTCCGAGGGGGTGCCATGTTCATTTGCAAACTATGTGTAACATCATAACTATAACTATAGTAGAAATTGGTTGATAAATCTATTGCCATGAACATTTTCACATATCTCTGCTCATCAGGATGAGGTGGCTTGTTACTTTCACTTGGTATATATATCATGGATGTATCCTCAATTTTATAAATGGAATGTGGTCCTATCACAGCAATTTTTCTCCTTTTTGTTACAAGGATTATGTAATAGCCTTCTAAAAATCTTATGAAACCTAAAACCAAGAGTATATTTGTGCTTATTGGGTGCTAACCAAGTGCATCAACAACTGGTTGAAGTTTAATCAATGTATATGCATTAAATATATTAAGTTTATTTATACCAAAGACAATGTTAACTTTAATGTTTAAATACATAATCAGTTTTATTATTTCATTTATTATTATTTTGTTGGATTGATGTATTTGTATATTGTACATTACCGACTATTCCAAAAGCCGAAACCAGTTTATTGAAGCCAGCACTCCTACCAGCTCTGTTTCCAAAACCAATCATATTCAACAGCTGGTGTATTTCTTGCTTATTATACTCCACTTTATCATCCACCAAAATGAGATCCTTGGAATCAGTTCTATCAATTTTAAGAACTCTGAATCTAGTTTGAGTATTATTTGATCCAATTAAAAAAAATCTCTGAAAAATAATGAAAATGGTAGGAATATGTTATTCATTTATTTTATATTGAACAGCATAGTGTTATTTTTTACATAAGGGTTGTAACTTAATTATTAATTAGATACAATATAGGTATACAGAATTGTACAAGGCATTACAAAAGTAGAATATTGGCAATAGATATTCCAACATGAATATGAGATAGTTGAAAGCTATATTTCAGTTAACAATTGAATTCAAGAAATTTATGTCCCCTGTATTATGAAGTCCCACATCTTATTATTATAAACTTTGCAACATTATTTTTTCTCATCACTGTATCAAATTTGTTTTGCACAATTTCTTCATGTAAGTGCAAATAAATAAGGTGTGTCAGCATTTGAACAAAGATTTAATGAAGCTGCTTATAGTTAGGTCACAAAATTTTGGGATTTTTTTGTATCCATAGATATCTGTATTAAATTATTTGGCTAAAGTAAGTTTTTTGGCTACACAACTACAATACATAGCATAGTTGAGAATCATAAAATATAGTTTTAAAACCCCAATGTCCCCAATTAAGTTATCAATACTCTAAACATGGCCAGGTTGTGTTGGTTGTGTGGTGATGTGTATCCAAATAATATTAACTTACTGCTTTCGTCTCATAAAGAGCGATTCGCTGTATAGAACTTATAATAGGATGAAATACAAGTTGCTCCTTCGACATCTTAGATATCTGCACTGCTGGTTATAAGAATAACAGTATAGTAGTTTATAATAGGTAGGCGTGGTGTGTGGACTGTAATTCTGATTTGGGATTTAGACTTTTTATTTTAATTGAGATTAGAAACATTTATTTATTCTTATAAACATTATCTAGTTCTTTAACCTTTTCAGTAAGTAATACACGACACAGTACGAAAAGTAAGACACAACAGAGTTCAAAAATTATAAATTGAAATAGCTTATTTTATTTACATTTCTAAACATTGACTTGACATCTTACTATCACCTGTAACTGACAGTGACAGGCAAGCGTAACAAAAATTGACAAATCCAATCACTGACAAGATGACCAGTGCTGCCAATCGTGGAAATATCCCCGATTCGAAAGGAATTGAAGGTTAGCGCGGGGAGAGCACGGGGAATAACATAAATCGGGAAATTTCGGGGAATCCAGACCAATTTTTTCGGTAGGATAAATATTACTTACAGTATTACTTACAACTAAATAATCATGTTCGGACTTGGTAAATACAGCTCAACACTACTAGTATCATGTTGAATGACTACACCACTCAAATGCCGGCTTAACTTTCATTTCATCACGATTTTGTATTTTGTACACCATCACTAATTATTTTTTTATATTTGTCGTATTTTTAAATTGGTGTGTACGGTGAAAAATTTCAGTAAAATTATTGGAAAGTGATTGAAAAGTGCAGAGCTATTGTTAAATAATATAAAAAAAAATTAAAGTCAATTCCTACATAGATCAATAAAGAATAATTTTATTTCAGTTACTTTTTATCAAATAATTACATTTAAACTAATTTTGTATAAAACAGTGTTCTTGTTCCAAAAATATAATATTAGTTAATTTGTGGAGAATGAACTAAGCGGGGAATTTCGGGGATTCCATTGACGTGAGGCGGGTAATGGAGAAATTTTTATTGGCAACACTGAAGCTGGCAACCCAACATTAGGTTTCTATTTAGTACGAGTACAAGAAAATAGTCCTATTGAATATTACAATACCTTAAAAATCTTTATTGAGTTGTTTAATTGACGTGATTCGTTTGTTACGTTCACATAACAATCAATCAATAAGAGAAGAATGAATAGGCTTTTATAAGTTAATAAATTCAACATCTTAGATTTCATCACCATTTACTATCAGGCGGGATTGTTGTCAAGCATTAAATTTTTTTATGTAAAAATAAAGGCTGAATTGACTTTAAATTAGACACACTGATGAATAATCGAGCCATTTTGACATCGAGAACTATGAAATCTGTTGAAATGTCTTTAACAAAAACCCAATGTCAACATGTACCTTTCACAATTTCTTACTTTTTGGATTAAGCATATGACATAACACAATAGTACATGTAAATATCTACCCTGCGCTTGTCGATGGATTCACATTGATAAGACGTTATTTTAAAAGGCTTCTATAAAAAAGCATTGAGGCGAAATGTTTAGCTCGTAATAAATATATTTGTAGCGACAATACTAGCCTAACTGTAAGTAGTATAAAAGGCAAAAACCTTATACTGACAGTCGTGTGTGCGCATGGGCATTGTCATAACGTGTACAATTAAATACGAGTAGAGTCCCAACGCATTTTATTTACACCGCCAAAGTTGGAGTCAGTAGTGACACCCCTTACATATTATAGGTAAAGTTTAAATTAAAACATTTTACTTCTTGGCCATAAATAAATTTTAACTAACGCCCGTCTTATACATAATAACTGTTTCTCATTAAACTTCAAGCGTGTTCTGGTCAGTTCAACAAATTAGTGATCGCGTGGGCGACTGCAGCTACCGTATCAATTTTGAGTGTGCGGGTCACCATACGTTTTGAAGCCCAAGCCAAGACCTTGGTGCAGTGCTGAACAGTGTACAATACATTAGCACCTCTGTCAAGTTGCACCTCCAGCTTAAACCGACGATATTTATGCTAGCTACAATCCTTCTTTTTACAATCGACCGTAAAGTGTTTTAATTTGTTATTATTCTATGAGAATCTAGATAGTCAATGTTTCCCTAAATGGGACTTAGGATATGGTTTAAATTGGAAGGTGCAGATGGCGCAAAAGTACTAACTCATCACGTGCACAACACGTAACCGTGTAGGCCCTTGCGCAAGGTCGGTGAGGAAAAATTATCGATCAGCCTTTTGTAGTCCACAGTAGGATATAGGCCTCCCCGAAATAACGCCAGACGTTGATTATTTTTAATAATGTTTTAGGCGTAAGAAATAGCTAATGCATATATGAATAAGGGCAAATAAGATTTAAATCATGAATTACCATTATTATGATTTATGATGAATCAGGCATGGATTGATTTTATGAATTATACGGCTAGGCTAGAAGACCTTCTATGAAATAAAGTAAATAGCGGACAGTATTAAAATAACCAGGTGTAGTCTTCAATTATGAATAGTTATTCTAAGCTGCGTAGGTGCATATCGAGTGCACAGTGAAGCCTACCTGCACCTGCAGTTTTCTCCTCCACTCCTGTTTTTTTATTGTGGGAAGAGGATAAATAGGATTCGCAACTGATAACAAATCTTCGGCACTCGTGGACCAATAGCTTGTGCAGCGCCTGCACTGTATTATCATGATAGCGTAGGCTTACCTCACCGATCTCCATTGATTGCTCGGTCCATGTCAGTTTTTTTTTTATTAATATTTTAGTGCTGTTTAAATTAAATGCCATTTAGGCAATTATTTACAGAACAGTGACATATCTTATATAAAGTCTACTGTATATAATATTTGACGCCATAAACATTATATTTACGAGTTAACTAATGGCCGAATAATATCTTAACAGCTGTAGTAGAACATTAAAGCTAAATATAAATTGAAGATAGTCACAGTTGGCACGCGTTTTGCCCCAGTTGGACAGATCCAAAAATTAAAATGTCGGCTTGTCAGTTAATGTCAGATTTGTAACTATATATGGTTTTAAATAACTAGCAACCGTTTTACTGAATACCGAATGCATTCTATAGCAGATCATCTTACTTGTTACCAACTATGATATTGTGTGTGTGTCATATTAATTATAAGTACTTACTTCACACCGAAAGTTTTATATGTCAACCAATCGTCACAGGGAAACGGCAGGTGCGTAGGTCACGCTTAAGTTGTTTTAGAGAAAATAGCAAATTACATGATAGGGAGGCTTCGGTTCACTGTGGTGTAGTATTAGGCACTGCTAACTGGTATGCTGCGATTTGGGCGATTCGATCTCCCACTCTAGCCACCTACAACCCAGGAAGACCCCTTTTACCCGCTCCTACGACAGGCAGGAGATACCGTGGCCCAATGCTGGTCCCGAGCTACAGGGATAAAGGTTTTCGCCGTAATTCGGTTATACTAACGCAGTCCGTAGGTTTCAAACCCATGTTTCTTGAGGCAATGTGATTTCAAGTCAGACGCCTTAACTCATGGATTTACTACTTTGGACTTACTACTTAGGTTAGTCACTAAAGCTTCAAGTGCAAAGCACTCGATTTTATTGCGTCCTACTTGAAGGGTAAGATTCAATGTGTTCGCGAATCTAGGTCCTTTCCTTTATTTGTTATATTACCGAAATTTCAATTTTTTTTTGTTGCCGAAAAGCATTTATTTATTGAAGAAATGTTAAATAATAAAACAAGATATTTTCCATGGTTTTCTAACTGTTTGATTTTCTCAATACATAAAAAAAAAGTCCTTCAATTTTTAATTGAAATACTTTGCGAAGCGTGTTTTCACCCTTTCAACATTGTTTAATTTTCTTCATCTTAATGTATGCTCTAACGATCTGATAAAGTGTTAATCCGACGGCGCGAGATCTGATGAATAGAGTGGATGAGATAAAAATTCCAGCTCCCTTATTTTTTTCTTTACATGCGGCAACTTTGTGATTCCTATTTCCATTTTTAAACCTTATAAGATACTTGCATAATCTCAGAGTATTTTTATCATTAATTCGTTTGCCTTCATTCCTTGATAGAACAAAAATGGCATTCAACGACTCTGAATATATAAATGATGGGGATGCCTACAAGTATTATTAAGTATTAAGTATGCCACAACCCATTTCTCACTGCTTAGAACTTAAACTTAAAGATTTGCTGAGTAGTTTGTTTTGTGATTTCTCCTACTCACAATCAGTGTTAAAGTTTTTGCATTTCATTCTATTTTTAAACAATTTTTTTTCATTAAATAGTTTGATCGTTTTATGCTTAATTCACAGTGTACATATATTTAATCTTTTATGGTGTGATTGATTTGTCGATTTATATTTATTGGATATTAACTTAATTATTTACTTAAATTTGACATAATATGTATGTTTTATAAACATGAAATGTAAGATCCAGTGTGTTTATATACATACTATGGATTAAATGTATTTCCCGGCAGTTCTGTAAAATACAGCCGGTTTGAAAAAAAAAAGTCCAAACTAGGGCTGTAAACCTGTGCTCTATTGAGTAAGGTCAATGCGCGAAGCGACAGTTAGGCACAAAGAATTGTAATTTTCGGCTGCGAGAATGAATTTAACTATCAGGAACGTATAATGGTATTAGTTCCAACACTGAAGGGTTGAAGATATCGCCTCTAATTAAAATAAGTAATAATAAAAAAAAAAATTAACAAAGATATTGTATGTCTCACTTCAAGAGAATCGTATCCTGTCATTCCAAGCACAAGCTGACTCGGATATATATAAGGATACCCTACGAAGTAGCCATACTGCTTGTAATATAACCACCTTATAAATTTTGTTTGAAGTTTCTCCAACATGAGTTTATACTTTATTTCAAGCGGATTCTAAATAACTCAGTTACTTTCTAATATGTTTCTAACGTCGCAATTGTACATTTACATTGCAGAAACACTTTCAAGAACTCTTGTTTGTCCCATTACAAAACCCAACGAATTGTCAGCTTTTAATGTTAACGCCAAAATGTGATCACTGAAAGTTTGGTTACCATTCATCATGACCCCCAAGTCCATGACTTTAGATTTCCTATCCACAATGACCCCATTTAATCGAAAATTATATTCAAATGATTGTACGATCCCGTATAGGATACCACGGAGCACTCGGCCTCATTAAACTTGAGGTTATTTCTCGTACTCCAATCATTAACGTTCTCAATGTCCCTCTGTATAATATGTCACAGTCTGTCTTATTTATCATTTGCAAAAAATAATTTCAAATCATCTGCAAATAACATACAAAATCTGCCTTGACCGTACTCGGCAAATCGTTTTTGAAAATTAAGAACATTGAATGCCTGAGATTTAAACCCCGGCTTATTCCGGAAAATGTATAAGACGGTTTTGAAATAGATCCATTAAACTGCACCCACTGCCTCTAGCTAGTTATGGAGGCAATCGGAGAAGAATTATAGTAAGGTTGGAGAAATCGAAATCGAAGTTAGATATGCTCCTACTTAGGTGTCTTTGTTTATTATTCGACTAAGGCAGTGCACTTGGAAGTTGTAATATCATTATCCAGTGTCGTTTTTCTTGCGTCATTTAATAGATTTGTAGCAAGAAAAACCTTATGATCGTCATCTATTTCGAAAGCCGTACCAATTTTATTGCAGCCTAGAAACATCTTTCGAAAGTTCAGCAATTTATCTGTGATAAATAGTAAGTGAATATAACTAGTGGACGTTACTCAAAACAGACGAATATTTTGAATTTTAGTCCTCCTAGTATCGCTCATATAAGATAGAGTTATCTGGGAAACTGATGAACGATCTTTAACGTTCGAGGAATCGTCTTCTGTTTTTGCTAAGTCGAAGCGATTCTAAAATCTTAATCGCTGTGCCAACTGTCCGCGTGTAACCCGGATTAATTTAACGTATATAACCGCGGGACTTTGTATAAATGATAAGAATTACCGGAATTGCCGGAGTAAACGTATTCAATAACTTTACGAACACATTTTCACATTGGCAATATTTACAAGTGCGTTCTCATTTATTTTCGAATACCTTGCGACAACGTGCAAAGTGGTCCAAGTCCGCTTCTAGTATAAACATTTAGATTTACGAATGATTATGGATGACAATGCGCTTTTCTGTAACTAGCCTCTCGCCAATATCGTGACACTTACACAATTACAAATACCGTTAACTATTTAAATTACTAATTTCCTCAACTGTAGAAATAGTGATAGACAGTACTAACGTAACAATAAACACTTAGACATTGCTATGTTCAATTTTTAATGTTGTTATAGTAACGGCAAATGAGCTGAAGATCCATGCGATCCTAAATGGTCACGGCCGCCAGTCCATTCAAGTATGTGACACCAGTTCACTGATGCGTTGTCAGCCAAGGATTCGATCTTTAACTGGCAGACAAATACTGCAAGTGAAACACTATAAATAATTTAACAGTTGAATCTAGTTCTACGGTGACTAGTCAGATTAATAAATAGTCCTAAAGAGTCGGTACTAAACAAGGTAGTATAGCTCAGTGAGCTCCAGTAGCAGAGACTGAGCGCCATTGTTTGTTGTTATACACCAGATTGCACCACAAGAACCACCACAGATGAAGAGCCTTACAAATAAATGATAAAAAAGAGGTATTCATTTTTAACTATCTGAGTGACTCACTCTCTTCATTGAAAATCAACCCTAACTTTCCAAATAAAAGTTAATTACGAAGCAGTCTCAATTCCTTTGTGGTGCATGTCAATACTAAGGCGGAAGCATCGGTTAAGTTCCTAGGCGCAAAGTGTCAGGGGACACCATTGAGCGTAGAGTCCCCGGAGTTAATTGCGCCACGGTCCTTTTGCTTTCAATTCCACGCTTGCTCTTGTAACGGCTTAATAACGAATGAAACATATATATATATAGAAAGAAAAATATATACTCATTACAGAGAAAGGGAGGAGTATCTTCTCTGGAAAAAATACTTAACGGAGCATGACCCTTCCTGCTGGCCACCTCGCTCCCTTGTTGTTATACCTACTGCGTGTCGGCGGCCAACTTTGATCTTATTATATTTCAATGATATTTATTATGTACGACGTTAATATTTAACTACTACAAAAGGTTTTATTGCATTGTCGGAGAGCCAGCTAAAAAACCAGTTCACAATTTTCTCCTTAACTTGCAACGCATCTACTCGTATCTTTGTTGTAACAAAAGCTCAATGGTGGCGGTGATCACTTACCATCAGGCTGCAGATCTGCTTTTATAGCCCAAAAAGAAATTGCGTTTCAAATTGTTACTCGTTTTTGTTAAGTATTTCACACCCCATACACCGAAACTTCAATGGTGATAAAAGGAATATCTCTTGGCTGGAAGATACGGCATTTGAACCGGATGTAGAAAATCTGTCTGCGACAGACTAGAACAAATGTACTACTACTACGAGTAGTAGTAACAAACCTTGTAATTTTATTTATGTTTATAACTCATAGTCATGTTTTTCTATTCTTGAGGTAAAGAATAAATTTACAAATAATTTGTAAATGTCGCCAGCGATCAATATCTATCTGCACGAAAGCCAAATTGCTCACGAGCAGAACTAAATGCTACAATCAAACCGTACAAAATTCACTCTTTGTCATTGTGAATGATAATGATAATTCAATTAACTTTTTTATTTGTATGGTACTAGCAGCCGGCTCCGACTTCGTTCAGGTAAAACAATTATGTATATCAGTAGCCTATGTCCTATGAAGATTATAGATTTTGGTTCAATAAATTTGGTAAGTTTTCAATACACTCTGAAAAAAGGCTAAAGTTTATAAAACCTAATTAAGAAATCCTAAACATAACAAACAAAAAATGGGTTACCAAACGCACCAGGGACTTCTTAAGAAATCCTCTTCTCGTTACCGGGAACAACTTATGGTGATATTAAACAAAATAGAATCCGTTCCGTTGATAAATATTTGTCTTGCCTCTCATGGAGACGTTACGGCGAATACGGTATGTCTATAAGCATAACCTAATTTTTAAATCAAATTAGCTTTTTACAAAGTCATTTTAAAAGTCTAACTACGCCATCGCTTCAAAAACTCCCTGTCGTGACCATTTCCAAGAAATTCTTAAGGATAATATTTTTTTACTCATAGGTACTGAGAACACTTACTTAATACCTATTACTAAGTATTAAACTTGATAAGAGTCGCCGAGTAAAAGGTCTAGAGAAAGAATTGAAGCGTATGAAAATAACTTTTCATACTTGGCCACAATGGTCTCTGAAAATTTGCATTTTAGTAGTGTGCAATGCGATCCAGGTTTTCTCAATAACGACAAGCCAGTTTGCAGTGGGCTGTCAATAGGTGGAGGGAGACTTAAAATTCAAATGATTGATGATGAATGATACAATAAATATGTAGGAACTTTTTTGAACTTACCGTTTTGAAAAGGCATCGCGACGATGAAATATACAATGTTTCCTTAAATCTATTTAAACATCTACACTAAATTGTGGGCGTATGCTACTTAAATTATAAGTGTTAAAACATAGATATTTACCACAGCGATGCTTTGTTTCCCACGTGGTCACAATTATTAGGATTCGAATCAGGTGTCGAATATATTTTACGTTCGACAACATATCAGAAACCATCCTATTTATTCACATTTGTTTCTTAGTTGCCTATTCGTACCTCTACCACGATGGGCCATGCAGTCCCAAAAATGCTCCTCAATAACGTAATTTATTAATTCGTAATTTATTAATTCATAGTTCTAAGTATAATTAGAAGTTACAAGTTTCGGGTTACTATTATTGTATTAAGAACTATTGTTACGTTATTACTTTGAAAATATAGGGTCGGGTGTCTCAGATTGAACCAGACAACTACATTTAACCCCTGCCTAATTTCGAAAATTCGACGTTGCCAAATCGTGCCAATGTGGATAAAAAAGGAGTATTTGCGGTTCCTTGCTGCTCACTAGTTTGCTCACTAGTTAATAGCGTGCAAGGTGGCCCGAAGGGTGTTTTATTGGAAATTTAATAGAAACGTTTTTTTTTTTTCTGCAATTTTTAACTTTTATTCCGTAAACGATATCGATTTCTTTATATTTACACTGCTTTATATGCTCCATAATTAATTTCCTTACGAGTTCATTTTCCCGGTTCAATTTTGAAGCTAGTATTCAAAAGAAGGTCTATCCCACACTGGGACATTTTTGTGCGCTGGACATTTAAAAACGGTTCAAATACAGTACTATGATTTAAATTATTTTGAACTTTTACAGAATTTCGCGAAAAAAGGTTATTATATTAGTGAGGGAACGAGGTGGATCTGCCGCCAATATGCTTAAGCCCTTCCAATTGCATAGATTGCACAGATCATTGATGTAATGAAACATTTTATAAAGACACCGCTGCCAGTCCAGAGAACCTCGAGATTTTAATCTTAGACAACCGCGAGTTGCACCCGTCATTGAATGCCTTAAAAGGGGCAATAAAGTATTATATTTGATTAATTTAGGTATTTGAAAAAGTATTTTGTTTTGGCCAAAAGAGCCTAAGGCTGTTTCTTTTTATTTTTTCTTTCATATTTTAAAAAAGTCTGATAATTCATTTGAGTGTTGTTTTGTTCCACGACTTTCATTGTTTAACAAGTTATGTTGTTTTAGTAGTAAATTAATAACAAATAAAAAAATATTGTAACTTTGATTTATATTTTTAAATTTTAGATTAAGAATACCGAATAATTATAATAAGTAGGCATCTACTTCTAGGAATTATGCAAACGTTTAGTAGAACCTATGTTGAAATTCTCTCGAATTCTTTGATTATAGAGATACTATATTTTAATTATAACAAAATCTGAAAAATGTAAAAAGAAATATTTAAGTTTATCTTCAAGAATAGCAGCATTCATTGAATAAATTCAAATAAGCTTAGTGTTGAATAAATAGTAGCGGTGGCCACATAAAAATATTATAATTATTAGAAATGTATTGCTGACTATAGAAAATATAGTTGACGTTATTTTTATATAAAATATTATTCAAAGCACAAATAAAAACGGACTACATTATAAAAACATTGCTTTATAGTAAAATAATAAATTTATGACTTAAGCAACAATTTTTTTTTTTATGATAATAGCCGACAAACGAGCAGACGAGCCACCTGATGGTAAGTGGTCATCGTCGCCCATGGA
>DWPT01001893.1:0-17374 GCA_018251895.1 Agathymus mariae mariae | reverse complement strand
AACCCAAAAACAACTCCTTGTGTTTTGGGCTAAAATATGAGAACCCAAAAAGACACGAAAACCAGTTAATTCAACTTAATAATCCAGAATATCTTACATCTGAGGTTACAGCTACAAGTGTATCGAAATTGAATTTGTTTTACCAGGCTCTATGCCGGACAATGAACACGTATCACTGACAAATTATTTGTGCAGCGGCTCTTGCATTTCATTCTAAAGAGGGTAGATGCAAAGAACACGATATATACCATTCGATTTAATAAAACTAGATCATTCGTTGTAATAGAGGTCTGTTAATACTATTGTATTAAAAAAAGACTACACACCTGTTGTCGTCCAGATCAATATTCTTCTGCTGCTATTGCCTCAGATGCAACGAGCCTTCAGTCTTTACTTCCAGGATCTATTTATAATGGTTAGGTTCAAATCGGCTTTTCAAATTTTTTGTTTATATCAATAACCGACAAACAAGCAGACGAGTGACCAGATGGTAAGTGGTCACCGTCACCCGTGGACATCGGCACGACCAAAGTTTTCACTGATGCGTTGTCAAGTCTTTTAGAACATTATCTAGAACTTTGCTGGTATTCTTATGATGTTATTTATACATGTATTATGAGGTTCATTAGTGAATCAAATGACCAGAAAATCCGATTTATTGCATGAGTTTTGCGGAAATGTGAGTCTGAAGGTTACCTGTAAGCACGTAGAATTGTAGAAATCCTGAATTCTGTGATCCCTTCCCAGTGCTATTACTTAATAACTGTCCCATTCAGAAATATGTAAAATCGAAGTTTAAGGTGAAAATGTTGTTTTAAACGTCTTCTGTTCTCATCTGGACGTAGTTAGGGCAGGTAGAACTCTTAATCACTCAGTGAAGCCACCTCGAAAGATTTTCTATGATGTTTTCTTTTTATACAGCTACTTTTTTAATAATTCGTACATAATGTACATTTTACGTGTTATGTTTAGACACATTATGAAACTGAACTTACCTTGTAAATTAACGACTTGAAGTCCTTACGTAGAAAGATTATTTTAATGTCATCCAATTTATTATTTTGGGCGGTCTTTGATGATTGCGAGTTTAAAAGATCTAGTAGAAAGGTCGCTTAAATCCTATATTTCACTACTAAATAATTCGTATAATACGAGACGACCAATGTCTTCCGGTTAACGTCGATATCAAAACTTGGCCGTATTGGGGCGGCCTAGAATACTCCCCCCAGTCCCATGCTGGTGGAACAGGGTGTCGTAAGAGGCGACAGAAACTACCCAGCTCGGTGGTAGGGCTTTGCGAAAATATTATATTATCAGTATTATTATTAAGTCGTTAAAAATATACTTTTCATAGCATTCTATTTCATCAAATGTGTTCCATGGATTGTATTGCGGCGTTTCCATGTGGTTGATGCTCGCAATATGTTTTTCTTGCGCAACAAGACAAGTTAACCTAATTTTGCGTGAGGGGAATGTGGTAAAACAGAGATCAAAGCACATTAATATTATAATTATTTTCAGTAACATGTTCTTGATAAAAGGTTGTGATTAATGATTTGTCGGCTTTGTAATACCGATATTAAATAACTCGGGAAAGACAGTCATAACTATATGGATTAATATGTATAACTGTAAGAAGTGCTATAACTTTTGGAATCCAAATTGATGTTCCCTACTGTTAGTGCTAGTACATTTCGCGAACAAGCGGACGAGACTACATCACTTAGTTCCAACTGAGTGTAGCCAGAAGCATAGACATGACATCGGCATTAAGCTGGTACAGGTCATAGACCTTCAATATGAAGGATGTAGCTTGCCAAGTCTTTTGATCAGCAAGGTTCACTCTATATTTCAGAGATTATTACCACACCTCATTTTAAACTTCGCTACCTCGAAGAATCTTCCTATCGAAACGACAGGTCTATGCTTCTTTCTTCACGACAGAATTGACAGGTGACAGTTCTAGGTATAGAGCCAGGCGAAGAGTGCAAAGGCTCTGGTAACTGTATTTAAAATTGAGTTAGTTTTTTTGGTTACTTAACGTTAAACTGCAGCAGCGTGATGGAGTATTTTCTAAGCCTTAAAATACAAGTACAGTCAAAGAGATATCCGTACGGTCTTCTGCAGGATATTGGACCCTTAATAATTGAATTTGAATATTTAATATACTCTCTAAAAAATCCTCGAATTTTAAGACATTAGAGAATTACAATTATTCTTAAACATGACAATTATACTCACTTAGTGACTCGTAAATTACAAAATACATAAATATTTTTAACACAACATTTTCACGGCCTGCGAGGGCGTGTGCACTGTCGATTTACTCAATGTCACTTCAGTTTTGGCAGGCGACCTAGATTAGAAATGTGCGGCAGAACTGAAAGCGTATGAATGTAAAGATTTTGAAATACTCGTAAGAGGAATTTTCAGTGTTCTTTATGATTTAAATTCTATCACGTTTGCATTTTATAATTAAAAATAGGGTACGAGTGTTATTATTAAATTAGACAAAGAGAGTGGACGCAATACTATTCAGAAATAAGTACAAACTCATAATTATGCCAGTATAAAAATTTATCAAGACTATAATGTATAAAGCATGTAACGGACATTTGGTTGGTCGGACAGACGTTGACTTGGTCAAATTCGAAGCTACTCAAGGAAATTTAAATTTTCTTTAAATATTTGCTATCATTGTCAATAATATAAAATTAAATTAATATTATAAATAATCACTACATTATTTATACCAAAATTTCATAACTGGATTAGCTGTAGCTAATATCGGATAGCTTGTTTTAATAAAAAAAATAGGACTTGCTAAAAGCTTTATTTGGTAAGAAATATCTTAACAAGAAACCGAATTCGACTTCCGACAAAATTTATAAATAAAATTCGAGCCTATTCCCTAAAAGTGTTTTTATGGTAATAGCTGACAAACGAGCAGACGAGCCATCTGATGGTAAGTGATCAGCGTCGTCCATGGACGTCAGCAAGACCAAAGGTATCACTGATGCGTTGTCGGCCAGGAAATGAGAAGAAGGTAAGAAAGAAAGTGCAGGCTCTCAAGCCCCCAGCCGGTACACGACGAGTCGTTTCACTGCTGACTCAAGCTGGAGGGTGGTAGCTAGCCAGGCAAGTTTCACGGAAAGATAATAATACCAATATTAATATTAACGACTTAATAATAACATAATCTTTACACGAAGCCCTACCACCAAGCAGGCTGGCTTCTGTCGCCTCTTACGACACCCTCTTCTGCCAGCGTGGGATTGGGGGGAGTATTTTATCATCATCTCCTATTTTGTACGGTCAGTAAATGTCATCAAATTCAAATGGGACCGAACGGGAAGGATACCCTTTTGAATAAAGAATAAATTTTCCAAATCGGTAAATCACAAATAAATAACGGATTTCTGGTGTAACAATCAAAAAAAAAACTAATTGAGAACTTCTTTAATTTTTTTAATCTGTTAAAAATTAAATTATTTTGTGCGGGCCGGAGATCAAACCTTGAGCTACTCGCACTAGTATGACGATCCAATACAGGACAGTTATAGACGTTCTGGGTTTCCTAGGAAACGTAAATTATACAAACACTGTTGACCAACCAACAATAAACAACAACGAAGTTCACTTGCTGGAAGCTGAATGTAAACAGGAATCTAATGAATTCTACTCACACTTCAATGGCAATCGTAAAATGCCTAAAATATTATCTAGAGCAATAGCAAGTGTGTTCCAAATTGATGCAAGCCTAACCTTAAAATTCGCTTTGATTCATAACCCTACGGTAATACATATGAGCCTGAAGGCAGATAAAATTATGAAAATATTGTATCTAAGGGTAATAAAATGAAACGATGACAGACTACATATAACCCATTTATA
This sequence comes from Agathymus mariae mariae, assembly GCA_018251895.1. NCBI lineage: Eukaryota > Metazoa > Arthropoda > Insecta > Lepidoptera > Hesperiidae > Agathymus > Agathymus mariae. Next base: position 13,480 of record DWPT01001893.1, on the reverse strand, counting down.
TCATATCATTAAATTACATATTAGTTAAATCACAAATTTAATTTGCTATAATAAAGCCTGCAATTGATTAAGATTATTTATTCGTTCGTTACTTTGTTCTCAAATTAAGGAACTCTATAAACTACCCATAATTAAAATAATTCATGAATAATTAAAATTTATAGTGTTGGTATGATTATTCTTGTATAAATCCACGGTTCTATCAATATTATTGTCTATCTAAAATCAGATACTGGAAATTTATCAGATACCGGATATATTATATCGAATTTAGGAAAAATGCGGCCTTATTTACAATAATAATCCAATGAGTGGATTATTACCGATTTTATTCAATTACTCAAAAAGGGCTGAAAATGGCTTAAAATTGACATTTTAATGTTTATCTTTACTAATAATAAAATTGTTAGGGGGTGGAATATTTTTTAAACCTCTTTGTAAGTACGCTTTGTAACCGATAAAGAAGATAGACATATTTTTTGGGATTACTATCTGTCTGGCTGATCACGTGTCACACTAAAACCAATAAGCAAATTTGGATGTTACTTGAGATTTTAGAAGCTTAAATTATGGACACTTTTTATATATGAAATAAAATTTAATAAATAAATAAGAAAGAACGAATACTGTTTTAAGCTGGTCATTAATGCATTTCATTTGGCGAAAGGAAATTGTTCATTTATTTAACACTGCGAACAGGGAATGGACAACAAAACGCAATTTGCTGAGTTTATTATAACCCGAAATTCTTTTACTCTGAATTCCGATCTCTCTGAAAATAAAATGTTCTTCTCAGAGTCGGATTTAAATCCATATGATCAATCTCAAAGATTTAACGATCAAGAGCCAGTAGCTAAACTAAAACTTCGTGATGCTTCTAGAGAATTCTTAGTTGAGTAGTTTGCTTGGGTTGTTTTCCTTTACCGTAGCAATAATCCGCATTCAAAGTATACTAGTAAAAGCTGGCCTAACAGCTTATTATGAAAAATGACTATTTTACAGTTGGTAATTTATGAGCATTAGGCATGCACAGTAAACATCATAATGACTGACGTGAGTATTTGTATTTGTTCGCAATTCAATAGTCTAATTAAAATGTAGACATTGTACCAATTTTTTCACAAAATTTAAATCTTAACAAATCATTGCATTCTCACTTAAAATATATAATATTAACAAAACAAAAGAATATAGTATGTATGGGTCTTGTTATTTTGCAGGTAGAAGAATCTGAAAAAGAAATAATGAGTATACTAGTTAAATATGATGCAAACATTCATTTTATTATACATGATGTACACAGTTATCAACCTTGAATGAAACGTCAACCAACCAGGACTGCTATCGGTACTAGAATTCCAACTACTACAGCAGCGACGGACGCAATCTTGTACTTGTGCTTTATAGCATTTACGTTCATGTATGCTTCAAACCTATGGAATCCGCTGACGTCATAATTCAAATGCTGATAATGCTTCAGCTGACTCACAAAGCCGGAATTGGGGTTAATGAACTTCCGTCTCTGCTTTACAAAAATGTACGCTTGTTCGAACGTCAGTTTATACTTCTGCATCAAGTACGCTATTACTAATGTGGCCGACCTGGAAACCCCAAAGTGGCAGTGGACGAGCACGTTGCCTTTGCGAATTCCCTCCTCAATGAAGGCGTTGGCCATTGGGAAGTAGGGCAGGAGATTGGTTTGAGGAGTGTCGTAGGCCCTAATGAAGAGTGTACTGATGTTTGAATCAATAAAAGTAGATTTCGGTATCCGACGAGCTTCAACGGTGAGCACATGGGTGATGTTAAGATGTCGAAGGACACTTCTGTCGGTCGCTGCTCGGGCATTGCTCAAATACAGACCGGGGACGATTTGGCTGTAGCACGCCTGTGTGCAGAGGTCTACTTTGTTGTAGAGAGTTTTCCTTGACCAGTGCTTCAGCCCGGAGATGGCGACCACTGGCTTCGGGATGCTGAGAAAGGCAGCGATAAATGCGCTTCTCAACATCACCAATATCAAACCTCTGACACATATCATGCTAAAAGTTTTATTACTTCGTCACATTTTGCACTTTTTTATTTATTTTTATTTGTTTCGTATATTGCTTGTTAGGTTTGTAAATTTTGATGTGACATTTATGAAGAGTAATAAATTTGATGGATAATTTATTCTTTTCTGTCATCTTGCTTATGTTAAGATACTCGCGCTGCACTTATATATCTGCAAATTTATCTGATTATTGTTCTAAGCATTCAAGGCTAAGTAGATAATTCAATTTTAAGTTGAGCTGGGAAAAATATTAAATTACATTTTTTTACTATATCCTTGTATACTTCACCCTTATGCAAAAGGAGATATGGTAACACTTAATTGTTGTTGTCTGCATAGTGGTCTTAAATTTAAATTTAATTTACTTCTAGACGTTTTAAGAATTAAAAAATTACATACATAAGTAATCATAATTAATTTCGTCACAATGTACTGGTACTTTAGCTATGACTATCAGGTGTTCAATTAATTAAATTAAATAATTGATAGATATGCAAGTGGTTTAACTGATTTAACAACAGATATCACTACACTTTTAGGATTCAATACATCTCATGGAAAATGGAATCCGTATTTTTTTTATATCCTGCACGAAACTATTTGATGAAACGTACGGTAGAATTATCATAAATAATAAATCCTTTGGATCCAAATTTTGGAAGTTGAGTTCAGGAGAAAAATTGAATGTTAAATAACTTCTTCGTGAACTCCACCATATCATAATTCAAATACTTTTATTTGAATTGATTTGTTAGGAAAGAATAAAACAAAATTTAAAAATATAAAGTTTAAAAGCATAACATTTTGTATTATTTTATCGCCGAAGCTACTAAACCTAAATGAAAGGAAAAGAAAGCATATATAGATGACATGAAACTTATATAACTTAATTTTTTACAGAGCGTGGAAAAACATTATTCTCGGACATATTTACCGTATGAAACCCTGTCTATGTATTTATCAAATGCAGGTTCGATTCGATATTCATAAGTAATTAATGAATGTACTCTCTTGTTATTCATCATCGTTATCATATGATATAAAAATAACGCAAGATTTCAAATGATTCAATCCACCATCAATTATAAAACTAACACTTCCAAAAACGGCCTGCAGTTTTTAGCTCAAACTTCAGTCGTCAATCGATTGGTGTTTATCAGTGACAAGAAAAATAATATGTTCCAAGAGTTAACCGACAACCTCGCCTACTGGTATTGTCATATGACGTCTGTTATTGTATGAGAGGTCAGATCGCTAATTTCGTTCGGAAATTTTAGGTCAATGTGACAATAACTGTCCAACACATTTTCCTGGACTTGGCTGAACCGTTTCTTGAATTACTTTATTTCTATATACTCAAGAGCAACTTGTAAATTTTCATTATTAGACTAACTCACTTTAAGAATCCCCATATTTTTTACCACACTGCAGCAGTACCGTTTTTTTTTACATAAAATAAATTAATACTTGTCAATAATTGGTAAAGATTGATAGAGAGGTTAGTAAAAACCCATCTTCGAAGTGTTCAACCCGTACAAGGGCTTCCGTTAAGGCTAATCGAGTGGTACTCACGTTAACAACTAACTAACTCGTGAGTTTCAGAAGCATTAATGCGTAAGTGAAATTATATTACAAGACGTATTCATTTCAAATTCTTGCCGACCCCTATTTTTGATACATCGGTTACGCATTATTTTTAAGTTTAAAGACACTAATAATTCTCTCTTTTAGTTTCCTCTCTTCTTTATCTACCTGTTTCTTCTTCCTTTTACTAACTTAAGCTTACTCTATTTTCAAATTAATCGTGTTGTAATTTTAAGTGTTGTTTCTGCTGACAGTAATTACTTTAATTTTTAGTTCATACATTTTCACGGTTATAATACAACTTAATCAATTTTAAATTTTAATTCAATATCGTTTGAGTTTCAGGTAGGCCTCTGGCAGCAAAGGCCACTTATCTCATTATTACTACCTAGTTAAATTACTTCTTCCATACCAATAATTACCACTCTTATTACTTTTATTTTTTTAAATAATGATTTTATCCACATCTAGCTGTCACAGATTACTATATCATATTTTTTTTCTAATTTCACATTTGCAAATTCTTAATATAATTTTTTTTTTTTTCAAAAAACCTCGCAAAATGTATTTCGACAGTGCCAAGAACATATCTCTTGTTCGCGCCCGACTATTAATCTGTTTGTATTTTTGTCCCGTCTATATTTAATACAAAGGTTAAATACAGGTGCGCGCTCGAATTACTGTCAAGATTGTTGGGCGTAAACAGATAAATATTACTTACATTGTAAACAATTTAATCATTTATTTACTTTTATTTATTTTCATTAGCACGGCCCATATTGTTCCACTTGCGACCAGTTAGAACTCTTACAATATGAGGGTCCGCTGATCAAGCCGATCGGCGGCCTTCACATTACTCCGAAAATATAGAGAATTAATACGTATTTTCCTTCATTGAGGTAAACTATAATTCATTCCTAATTCATATAAATATTGTTATATAGCAAGATATTTTAATATTTCCTTTTATCATATTACATATATTTTCGTATTTTTTATATAAGTATTGAGTGTAGGAGTGTGATACAGCCATGCAATGTTTTTATTCTTCGACTGTAAACCAGAACAATCAAACAGAACTATATATTTGATTGGTGAATATTTTTTTGGGTTAAATTCAAATTATAATAATTTAGTTATTTTGTGCATTGTATGTACAGTTACACGTAATTTTTTTATCTCTATTATCGTTTTGGAAAGGTGCTTTAATACTAAGGAGAAGAAACGGCGAAAGGAACTCCTAAGTTCATGTATATCACGCGCGACGCAGGGAATACTAGTGCTAAAATGGACGTCCTTATCTTTTTAGGATCTCAAAGTTTTATGATGTTTGTTAGTTCTATTTTGGCCAGTATGATGGTCCAGAGTAATAGCGTAAAGACTATACCATCCAAGTGTTTTGGAACCATAGATATATTATAGCGTTAGCATTGTGATTCTTAAATATTTTAGCTAAATAGAAGGTTTGTTAAAGCAACTGGCTATATGCAGATGTAGTAAATTAAAGAATATTGAGTTCTTCTATTCCACTGGAGAATTGTAAAGAGCCTAATGGAAAACTAAGTTTAAGAAGTTGTTTTACCACCCAAATGCTACCAACAAGACTTGACAGCAACTTTAACCAAAATCAACTGCATACGGTTAGTTAAAACATAGAGAAGAAAGCTATTTCATTATCGATATTTGCATATCAATCGACATTTCAACTCTCATCAGTATTTACGAGACTGCTTCGTAATTCATTCATTTCATCGTCGTCATTTAATTCATTATGAATTGTTACGAAGCAGTTACATCGGATGAGCAGTCTATCAGAAGAATAATGAACAAAACGTCAAGTTTATATTTATTCCTACAGCAAAATCTAGCACGTTTAGCATTTCGCAAAATGAGAAACGTCAAATAATAACGTCCAATTCAATTCAATTGAAAGAAACCTAAGAAAGGCTTACCATACTACTAGCTCAGGATCTTGTGCTTCGGTATTAAATGGGGCCAGCATTAGAACTCAATATTCTAAGGCAAATATCAATGTTAGTAAGTCAATATCGATGGTGATCGAAAAGAAATCTCAACTCCCTTGATTACTGCCTCTGCAAAATGTTAAGAACATTTCACGGTATTTAGAAGAAACGTAGAGCTAATCGGCTACACTTAACCTAACTAGCACGCAAGAATACCAACGAGATCAAAATACTGTATGGTACAGTCCGTGCCTCCAACAAGAGAGTCAACGACACTGGTTTTTCCGTCAGTCAGGGCGCAATACAACCAGAGATGGTTGGCCTGGACTAACAAATAACAGCTGTATCCACCACATATAGAAGCGTAATGTGTATGTATTCAATATCTTATTATTATTGATTTTTCTGCTGTATCGATGGTTTTTTCTGTATACTTACTATATTAACGAAGTTAGTCGCTGTTTTAATGTTAAGAAAGTTTTTATGTCACACTTTTCTTTCCAGTATATCAAAGTCTGAAGTGTTCCAAATGAAAATGAGTCAAATGTGAAAATATATTTTTAGCTACCTTTCGAGCATCAAAGACAGTTGTTGTGAAAAGAAAAATATTTAACACCATCTAAATATTACAAGAAAATATAAAAATAGTTGTCGAGTGAAAAATATCCATTCGAAATTTGGGAATAGTAATTATTAGTAGTCACACTCTTAGCGCCGGTTTGAAGTCCTTGGGATAGAATTTAACTCATCTTTTGTAAACATGTTGAAATGTGTTATTTAATATTACATCGTATTTGTGACGATCTCTTATCGATATCGATATCTTTGTACGCAAATTTTGATGCTACATCAAATCTGTCAAAATATAAAGGTTTGAAGAATTAAGCACATCCGATTCCTGGGCATGGACACCTATCCAGACGGGGTCAACTCCTTATTAAATGGTAAACGTTTTGCGCTACTATTATCAAATCTATGACATTGATCATAGACACGACATAGACAAATTATTACGAAGCCACTTTTTTGTAAATTCTTGGTACCTTTTACTTTGTAACTTTGGTTTATTTCACGTCAGGGTTGTCTTTGTTGTTATAAATATTATAACAGCGAAGGAGTCACTATTGCAACGCCGCACGCGAAGAAGTACTCTTTTTATGTATATTTTGAGGAACTCCATATCTAACCATTCTAGGATTACCTCAGAAGGAAGTTCGTTCATGCAAATCAACTTGCATGCGCATTCTTAAGGTTTTGACTCTTAAGCCACCCATTGTAACGTTGTTGAAACAACAAAGGGTAAGAAATATGTTTGAATATTTTGATTTAATTTCATTGCTTTTCTAAACATTAAAATCAAATTGGGTTGTACTACCCACTTACAAATCAATGACAATTTACGCTATTCTTACTTAAATGAAATTAAAATTGGTACACCATTGTACATTGTAACAACGAAAACTGTGTAGTTCTTTTAATAACTGTAAGATCACTTTTGTGAAATTCACAACCAGCAAAACGAGCACATACTGTTTACTATGATATAACTGTCACGTTGACAGTCTTGATGCGAGCCTGGTTACTGTAATGAATGTGCAAGTGGAGAACTTGCGCACTGCGGGGCGCTAGTGTCCTGTAAATCATATTGTTTTGAGATAAAGGAGTGTAGAATATTTGGATCTGATAACACATCTGATAGATTTAGTGCCTACTTGGATGCAGCTTTAATAGATCTTACGATTTTGTAATCTATGAAAGCAATGAAATGACATTAAAGCTGCCTACTTAACATTGCAATCGTAAAAAATAAAAATATTATTTACGGATAGGTATTAATAGTGGCAATTTATCTGAAGTAGTCGCCTGTTTAAGCTAGCATCGTGTTGTGGAGGAAGACTACGTTCACTCGGACGCAAATATAAGAAGTTACATCACAAATTCACAGAATGTGAAAATAATCCCGTAGATTTTTATTACACTCGCTTATTGATAGCGTCTGCTGGCAAGTTATACCAAAATAAATAGTCTATTTTCTCCTTGGATGACGTAAGCGCGGAATGTACACGACAACGCCTGTTATTTCTGTTGAAATATCCATGCTTTCCGAATAGATGATGTTATACGTTTGAACTGATTTCAAAAGCTTGGTAGGCTGGAAATTTTGCAGAATTCGTTCAGCTGCGCAAACGGGATAGATAGTAACAGAATTAATAAATGAAGAACATTATTCATATGATTACTCAGTACGTACGTACTAAGTGTATGTAGGATATCTTGTATAGCAAGACCTGAAGAAGGAGCTGTATTATTGATAAATACGCGACTTCTTCGAGACGGTACGGTAAAGATGGAAATTCATTCAAATACAAGTAAATAAATATTTATGCGTATTAACATTATATTATACATGTGTAACTATACGCTAAACTTGGTTCTCTCCTATGAACTGTTTATTGCTAGGCCTGCTGGAGGTAATTTGTTATAGAAATAAGCAGTGCGTTTGTAAAAAGAACCTACTTAATTTAATTGTTTTAAGTATGCAGTATACATAAAAATATTATAATAAATAAATAAAAATAAATTTTGTAGGTTAGCAATATTTTAAAAAGTTGTATATTGATCACTCGTTAATACCAATGGATAGATAACTGATTTAGGAACATAATAAAGAATCATTCCCTAATATTATACTTACACAGAAAACCAATCAACTATCATTGCGATTATTTCTTTGCTCCTGTTCGTGCTTCTAAGCAACAAATTAAATTTATTTATTTAATATAAATAAAATACACGAGGCCTTCAAGTAATAAGGATTTTATTTAATAATTTTTATTTAAAAATATTGTTCGCGAGTTACAATGAAGTTTTTTTTACGAACAGTAAAAACAATAATTTATTACAAAACACAGATTCTTTTGTTCTATTACAATTATTTGTGCGTCACCGTTTAATCGTATATTTTAAATAATAAAAAAGTTAACAAGTACCTACTTATTTCTAGTAATCTCATAAGAATGTATAACTAGGAGATTCGACGTCCTCAAAAAATGTATATTGCTTTAATTTACACAACTACATAATGTATAATCTAATTTCTTAACTAACCCTAACATATAAACAACACTGTAAAAATTCTAGAAAATGTCTACTTTGTACAATTATTGTTTAATAATCTCAAAAGGAAATTATTTAATAACAATTATTTTTAAATATAACCAATTTTTAAGCACGAGATGTACTCAAATGCTTCATCGTCGAATTAAGTTACACTTTATACATTCGCAGGCACTTAGGTATCACTTGTACATAATGATATAACCACAGAAATTCATACAAAATCTCATTGTACTCAACTAAATTGGAAGACCTTGTATTTAAAGTTTACAATATTTACAACAAAATAGTGTGCGTGTCTTTTACGTTTCAACAAATAAAATTCTATTAATGTACTTTATGTTACCTAGATTTAGAATTTATAATTAATCAGTCTCCATTAGAGCAAAATTTTAGCGACCTTAAACTCTGCACCATAAGTTACGTTAAAAATATTTGTAATTTTTGGACCATTTTAACATTTTATTTTAAAATTCTATAAAACACAGGTTGTTCTCGAGGGATTTAAAAAATACATGTGGCTCACCAAACTATTGAATCATTTGCAGATACTGATTTTCTTCGTAAAAGGAAGTCAGAGAAGTTTGCAGGTCATTCACAACCATATTATCGCCGCCTTGTAAAGGATGTGTGCTGCTGGACACCATCTCAGAACTCTTCCAATTCTCACAATTCTCCACGTATTCCAACGTCCTCTGATACGTATCTTGACGCATATTGTTCTGGTTTTTCTTCCGACCGTTAGATGCTTCTATTTGGGACTGCGATATATCCCAAACCTGAACATCACTGGCTTGGTTGTTCTGGCTTCTTAAGCTATTCATGCTACAATCGGTTTGTTGATCGCCAACATTCTTCATCATCTGGTTGCAGTTTACCGAAGCCCTGGCACCATTGGGTTTCTGACTGCCCGTCGACATGTTCACGGAGTTCTGCACAGATTTTTGTGTGTTGTGTTTGTTGAACTGATGTCCAGGGTAGTCCCATTGGTTGTAAGGCCTCTGATGATTGTAGTACTGGTTATTGTTCATCATAGCCTGGTTGTATTGATGGTTGTTTTTCGGTGGCGGAGGTCCCATTACATTTGCAGCATTTACCACGGCATTATATGGGGGTGGTTGGGGATATTGCATGTTCTGAGAATACTGGTTTTGTAATGGTGGGCATGCGTTCGGCTGATCACAGTAACTATTCATAGCTCCGCGAGCCATGTTACCACTGTTATCAACGCTCATCATAGAAGATCTTGACATTTGCATCGGATTCATCTGGTTATTTTGATTCGGTTGCGGATAGTTCACCTGTTGAGGGTAGTTCATAATTTGGTTATTATAGACCATATTTTGGTGATTCTGTGGTATCGACTGCATTCCAGGCATTGGATGCTGGTTGAATTGCTGGATCATTTGGTATTGCTGAATGTTTTGATTCCTCATGCCTACGTTCGGCTGGTTTTGGATAGTATATGGCGGAGCTTGACTATAGTTTTGGTTTTGGTATTGGTTAGGAACATTGTTATAATTCTTATTAGGAATCTTCTGATTGCAGTTCTGTCGATTGTTGTATGGTGGAGCAACTGTTGTCATTTGAGATTGTTGATTCATACCAATGTTCATATTTATCATCATATTTTGATTCTGATTCTGTACAGGCGGTGTATTCATGGTCATGTTGGACATGTTTTGGACCATGGGACTTGTCATAGGACTTTGTAATCCTGGGTTCATTGGACTCGGCATACCATGGCTCATAGGACTCGCGATGTTTTGGGCAATGGGGCTCGCCATATTCGCCATGTTATGTGAGATCGGGCTACCGATATTGTTATGACGAGGACTCATCATCATTTGATTGGACATTTGCGGACTCATTAGACTTTGCATACTTTGAGGACTCATTGCATTATGTTGTGGAGACATAACGCTCATGACACTTTGTGGACTCAAGACGTTATATACACTGGGAGGACTCATGACACTATGAGGCATGTTATGAGGACTCATAACACTTTGAGGACTCATGGCACTATGGGGGAGGCTCTGCGGGCTCAACATACTATGCGCTAAGTTAGGACTCATAATAGTCTGTGGACTCATCACGATCGTCTTTGGACTCATAGCTGACGTCTGTTTCTGAGGTAGTGAAGTATTTGTTCTCATCCGGTTTGATTGATCATTCTGATTTCCTGCCATTGTTTGTAGAGATTGCAATGGATTGTTTGTTTTAGAACTAGGTTGTTTCGTAGTTTCTTGCTCGACTTTTTCAGGAACAATTTCGGGTATCACCTGTTCTTGCAGAGGCGGGTTCTTGTCATCGGGGGATTTAGCTAGCAGCGACCCACTGTTGCCCGACATACTAACGTCTAACGATCTTAAATCGACTGGAATATCACTTATATTGAGATCACTTCCTATGGCACCTAAGTTTTTGAGTAGGGAATCGTCACTTGTCGCAACATCACTTATTTTATCACTGGAATTGTTTGTGTTCTGTAGTTCACTGGTTAAATTGTCTTTGGTTGATTTAACTTTCTCTTGATTGCTCGTTTCAGTTGGATTGGACGAATTGGTGGAGTCTGTTTTGGCTGGTGTTACCGTGTCGGTGCCCAATATTGATTGGTTAAGATATTGCATCATTTCATCTGGTATCACTAGCTTGTTTTCCACCATTTCTCCTTCGGCTACCTGAATAATAAAAATTAAAATTATTTCGTAGCTACTTAAATATAAAGTTTGTCATGTTTATTTTCTCTGATCTATTTATTTTTAATATTCAAACCTCCGTGGTTTTAAGATTAAAAATTACAATAAAAATTATATAGACCTAAGGATAATATCTACTGTCCTAGCTAGATGCCGCGTGGTGGCGCTATATAAAATGGAATAATTAAACTTTTAACTTTAAGATTATAACTTCTTGTGTATTATATACACAGCACGGTAATTCTGTTATATCACAAATCAATCTCACGTGTAATTTGTGATAGGTTTTATTTGTAAACGCATTATTTTACCTGTTCCAAGTTGACTTCCTGATTTGGATGATGAACCTGGGCCGTAGTGATTACTACTGTGTTCGTTGAGTTTGAACGGGAATCCTTGTATGTTACAGTTTCATTATCATCTTCCGTCTTAAACGGGAATGGAACATCGCCATCGCCCTGGAAAAGAATTTGAATTCAATTTAAGCTTGAAACACGAAATAGAAAACGATTTACATTAAAATTCATCGCACTTTTCGATAGATATCGTATTAATGATATAAATAGTTATTTATCTTCAGATCCAATACGAGGTACTCATTAAAAAATACTTCTTTTATTTAATTCTAGTGCTTATATTTACTTCCAATATAGCCACTAAGGAACCGAAATAACAGCATTAATTTCAGAATACCTTAGTCAAACATGCACACTGACTAAACCGTCTCTGAATGTAACTAAAATTCCCACTCACCACATCATCAGCGGCGGAGGGGTACGGTTGGTACCCCTGGGTCTGATCGCTGAGGTTGGATTGTTCGGATAGCCGTCGCGCTTCCTCCTTCACCTGGACGTTGGGATCTAGTTCCAGGGTCAACTCTTCAGCTCGCACCTCTGAACACGTCACGCCTCGTAATAGTACCGCCTGTAAAGTATATTGAAATTATGTCACCATAATATAACCATAACATAATTTATAACGATTAGTTAGATTAAGTGAGAGGTGCAACAATTCAGAACGGAATAACAGCTGAACGGTAATTTATACTGCGCTGATTTAAATTGATGGGATAAACAAAAATACGATTGTGAAAACATCGTTAAATATGTTAAATCCATATTTTAACTGTGCCTCTAAACGGGAAGCATTAGAAACCAGCAGACAGCATTAGTTAAAAAAGCTAATTGCTAAATTTTGATACACTTAATTGTGATAAGACATTCCAAAATATTATTTTAAACTACTAATAGTGACTGCCCAGGAAACCTACCCATACGTTTAGAAGTACCTTCTTTATTGTAGGAAAAGTACCCTGGATTATGGATAAACCCATAATATAAGTCGCTAATATGCAAAGTATCACCCAAATCTGTTCAGTAGTTATATGTAATAAAACAGACAAACAAAAACAAATTAAATAAGTTTCAACTTCTACATCGATAACGAACCGTATCTACATTACAATTTACAAGAAATACTCCACGTGCAGATTTGACTCCGTTACAATTTTATTATCGGCATAGATTGTTAGTGCGCTCACACTATTTGTTGCGTTTATCACTACCCTACATGTTATTTCATCGTCATCAATAGTTGTCAAATATTAAAACAAAATATTAATGTACACGCGTAAGCGTTAAAGTCAAATTATAAACTAAATATATTGATGACTAGCAAACTGCCTTTTCACTTCGCTTCAAAAAACTAACTACCTCATGCTTAGAAATAGCACCACACATTGTTTTACGACTGAATTTTTCACATTCTGTGAATTATTAATATTTATATTTATTCATAACTTTTTTATTTATGAAATGAAACCAACTGTTAATTGTGTTAAGTGTGACGCTTACAGCAACAAATTAGTGAATCGGATAAGCCGTGTGCTATACTAGCGCGAACAAACGCACAAACAAACAGACAAAAATTCTTACAATATTGTTTTGGGTTCTATTGCGTTAATAAAGGCAATGGAATAGTAATTTTTCTTATATATGTCGGAGGAAGCGGAAGGAAGATGAGTTGATTGCTGGTTACACGATGCGATATCAATTGTTTATTTAAAG
>DWPT01001892.1:0-17376 GCA_018251895.1 Agathymus mariae mariae | reverse complement strand
ACTGCTTGTAAACGGTTATTCATTGACCGAGTGTATTTCCTGTGGGATTTCCTGTCACTCTTCGACTAAAGCAGTTTTTTGCTCTTATACCTACACCGGTGCTGGACATCTTCTTTGTACTCTCCTTTTCAGCTCTTGCCACATACGTTCACATAAGTCCAAGTTAAGACTGAGGGCTGGCCAGTCTAGTGTGGGAATCCCGACATCTTATAGGCACTGTCTTGTCACTGAAGGGACGTGGCTGCAGGCACTATCATACATTAGCAGGAAACAAGGCCTATGGGAACACGTGGCCTAGCAAAATGTCGTTGCAGTTCTTACAGTTAGCTCCCCTCTCCACCCTCCACCAGATACGAATATCAGCGCCATTTTTGATTCACTACAAATCCTCGCCCACATTATACAGGACCCACCTCCGTATGCCACTGTTTCTATAAAACAGCATTGTGCGAATTGCTTCCCCGGTTTCCTAAAGATTCTCCGTTGACGGTGACTACCATGCAAGCACATTCTGGTTTCGTCTGAGCATAGAACTTGGATCCATTGATTCATATCCCTTTGTAAGTGATCTCGAACAAACTGACACCGGGTTTGTCGGTGAGCTGAAGGCAATTTGACTCCCGAGGCTGGCCTTTCTAAGGGTCAAGTTTGCTTCTTTAAGTATTCGCCTCACTGTCCACTTGCTGACATCCCTCCTTCGAAGTTATCTGAACTGCTGCTGGACGTTCACGCCGGTCAGGTGTCGATTTCGGAGAGAAACGGTGACAATAAATCACTTCTCTCATCCAGACCCTGTCATCCAGATCCTTGTCTCTGGACTAAGTTTCCAGAACAAAAATATATTGTTTTAAAGACTGATCTTCTGTTTTAACTTTCTATGACTTATGGTGAGTAATCATTGGTTATGGTATCGAAACAGGTTGATAGTTAACAAAATTATCTTTGATATGACCCACAATCTACAGTTCATCGCATAGAAATTGTAAAATTAGTCTTGAACAACCCGCGATGTAGAGATTTCAGTTTATTACTCTTGAGTGTAGTTAAGTAATTAATGGGCTGTACTCAAACCCCCTATAATTTAAATATAATCTATAGGTGAACTACGTCGATTTTGAATTTACGTCATGTTTATTATGTCAATTTTCATATACCTACAATTATAAAGTCAGTCAGTGAATGATTGGTTTGAACTTCTTTCTTTTTCCTTGTTTTAAAAAATAAGAATGAGTTCGTAGTAGATATAGAATTAACAAGATAAAAAAGAGTAGGTCATTTTATATCCGGAATTAAAGTTTTTTTTCTGTTTCCAATACTAGCTGGTCTCTGATTTTCATCGATTTCATCATTTGATATTTATCGAAACGCCTTATATATTCTTCACTGTTACATAGCGTAATGCATAAATTGTTATTAATAGTTGTTATTAATCGATTAATAGACAATAATAAATGAAATATTAAAATTGTCAAATATTAATTAAAAACGCCTTGTAGTTTGTGGAGAGGTACTAAAACATAAAAATAAAGTTATTGCATTTTACAAATCCTTACTTTAACAAAAATACAGTTTCCATCTACTACGTTTCCTAATACATGAATGTTTAATCCAATTATGTAACCGCACCTATATGAGTTTAGACACATTTTCAACTTAAGATCATTAAAAAAATTACAACATAATAGCATAGGTGCAGTAAACAAGCCCTTATAATAATAGTTTAGTCTGGGTTGAATGATTCGAATGTTATAGGCTAATTTTTATGCACGCGTCTGAGAAGGGTGTTTGCTGTTTACCAATCCACACTTGGCCAGCATGGTGGTCTTTGGGCTTTACATCTTAATTTGTAAGAGTGCATAGGCCCTCCAGCAGGACCAATCTAGAGCTATGACAGTAAAACTGACATTTCCTTACGTAAAATTGTTGTACACTACGTCATCAAGGAAACGTCCTAACACTAATAATTTAGTTCGCCAACGTCTCTTTTCAGTTGAGAATCGGTAGAAAAGGCACATGAATTTTGCATAGTTTGTCGTTCGTAATTTATCTAACAGGGATCCCGTATAGTAGTGAAGCGAGTCACAAAGGGTTGGATAAATCGCATTACCGACGCGTGAATTGTAAATTGGACATTACTCGTTACACTTGCCTGCGGTCCGACTGCATTGTTAAGTAACCGTTTCGATGGTCAGTTTGTATTTTGTATTAAACGGTATGGTGTGTACAATCACAACAAAGCGTTTGTTTCATTAGCACGTCGTGAAAATAAAAAATAAAATCGTAATGTAAATTTTCTGATATTTACACATTTTACCACGCTGTACATGCTTAATGTTTCTAGCACAGAGTAATCTTAATGTAATAGTAATATACCTATTAGATTTCAATACCAAAACAATGAATGGCTTTGTAGGCTTTTGTAGAAAACAGATATAATTTCTATTTTTTATTAAAATCCTTAACCCAGAGTATTGGCCCGGCCAGGGCAAGCATTGTCAAAATATTAATGTATTTATTTACTTTAAATTCTAAACATATATGATTAAAGGATAAACTTCATACGTAATGATTTTTTCGCATTGAAGCCAAGAAAAATGTGCATCACGTCACAATTAAAAAAGGAAAACAAAATTAACTTATCATATTAAATGTATATGTATAGATGATCATTTTAAAGATCATTGTACAAACTTAATATTTAATTATTAAATGCATTATTATGTATTTGTACTTCCCAAATAGTAATGTCAATATCAAAGACATCGCAATAGTAAATTGGTATTTAATTTTGTTATTTACTGAATAGCAGCGTGGCACTGGCAATTTTCCGTGCAATCACACCGATGGCGGGCTATAATTGACGCCCAACAGGGAACTAACGAGAATGATTGTTTGCTGATGCCGCGAGCCGACTCTCGGAAAGAATTTTATATTCCATAACGCATAACTAAACTGAAACTATATACCAACATTACAGCCGTAAATATAAATTACGGTGTAGTTTTTTTCCATTTATCCAAATATTTTTGTAAACAAAACATAACCTATTGTAGTATCGCAAAAGCATGTTTTTCACCTGATAAGGTCACCTGGTAAGGGTCTTAATTAACCAGTACACAATATTTGGAGTTATATAACAAAACAACATTTCGCATCGAACCAAATCTAGTAAACACCAGATCAATAACATAGCACTTGGGTACGAATACCAAAACCATTTATTTTTATTTTTATTACAAAAGCTCGCGTTTTCATTTTTTCTTTTTTCAATCGTCATAGTTCATTGTTACGGAATGGATAGATATTTCATTTCTTTTTACAGCCCACATGTGGAGATGCGTACCTACGTTGAATCGAACGATGTGAACGCGAGGCGGACGGACCGCGTTGAAACCGACCAATACTCTCAATCATTCCCAATTCCGTTTTGATCACAGTCATAATGTCCATATAAACGTGTGATGCTCCCCAATAACATGATACACCACATACATTACTTAAATAATATTTCAATATAAATATCTTACCTAATATAATTTTGTATAGAAGGAAAACAGTACGCAGTTTTTGTTGTAACTATAATTTTAGATGGTATATATTATTTACGAATTTTATTAGAAGTAAAGTAATTTATGAATAAATGTGTTATTATTTTCGAGCCCTATTGGGGCGGCCTTGAACTCTCCCCTCAATCCCATGCTGGTAGAACAGTGTCGTAAGATGGGCGACGGTGACCACTTACCATCCGGTGGCTCATTTGCTTGTTTGTCGGCTATTAACATAAAAAAAATTACCTATATAAAAACAGTTCAGCTACCTTTCTATATAAGCTACTATTCCGATTTGCATTGCTAAACCTATATATTACGTTACAATCACATAAGAACCCATTATTTTGCCAAGTAATCCCTTAACTTACGTATATATATATCGTATCCCGAAACCTCAGCGGATTCTGAGGATTACCAATTAAACGATGGGTTTCGCTATAGCGTTTGGCTGTTAGATGAACACTAATAACACATTTAACAATAATTAAATATTTTGCATACTACTATACACGGATACCCAGTCAAGTGTGTAAAGCACGAAATAAATTTTAAAAAAGATTATGTGGGACGTAATCCATTTAAAAGCTACAAAAAAAACGAAACGAGTGGCCGACCGGGGCGGTTCATGACGCAAAAGGAATATAGTTTCACAGGCCGGCAGGCCGGAACAATTGAATTATGCTCAGCTATTAAATTCAGCTCGTCCCGAGCCCGAACACTTTATGCCTTCGATGGTGGTCGGCTGCAGCGGCGCGATTTATAAAACGACAATGCTTCGACAGGATTAGTTGCGCAGTTTCACTTTTAGAGGGCACAGTTCAGCATAGCTCAGCGTATGTCCTAGAGTTATTTTTAAACTTACTTATATAAACAAAGAAATATACGTTGATTGATTTCATTTCTCTTAAAGACTGCAAATTTAAATATCCATTAAACAAATTGATAAATGAAAATTGCAATCGACTACTCTCTTATGATTAATTAATAGCTCGCAAATCTAGATAGTTGTGTTTCATAATTTCACGATGGTTTCATTTAAACATATGAAATGTTTATTAAAGTGCTACAATGCAATGTTAAAATATTAAAGAAAATTTATATTTTGCAGTATATAAGCTCAGTTGGTAGACGTTTTTGTATGTAGTAAGCAATTTGATAATATCTAAACTACCTCACCACTTATTCTATCATATATCCCATTCTACTGTACGTATGTTTTATTCTATGCTATCATACCTACAACAAATAACTTAATTTATGAAGTCGTTCATACATGTATACTTTATTGTAAAGAGATACTGTGAGTTTAATGAGTTTGCGTGTATGCGGAAGGTAACCATGGCACTTATTTGAAAAATTATTTTACCATTAGAAAGGTACATTATCGCAGATGTACATAAGTTATATTAATCACATGTTTCTGCGTAAATTACCCATTCATGATGGTATTCGTCGGTATGTCTCAATTTGTGTTAATATTGATTAATTTCTATCTACTTATAAATACATAATTGTACAGTACGAAAGAAGGCGCTGCTAATAGTGTATATATAGAATCGCCCATGCTTCGTTTTAGAAAACGTATAGCTTTTTTTTTAATATTATACTTTAAAAAAATGTTACAAAATTTTAGTTAATTTAGTGTATTACTAACAATTCAGTATGAATTGCATATTATTACTTTAAAACTATTTATATTGTTAAAAATAACTTTTGTTTTTTTGTACAATTTTGAAGTTCTACAAAAATTTATTATACAATGGGATGAATTGAAAAAACTTATTCCTAAAATAGTGCGAATGCGTAAGCAAACGTAAACGTACGTAATCTGAAAGGAAGCGACGGTGGATTATTAATACCGAACAAATTATTTATGTATTCATAATTTTATCCATTAAACATTCCGTTTGCAATATTTATTTGTTTTCGGGTACCCATTAGCTAACGAAGATAATTTATGATACTATCCACTCTCTTTGCTTTTTTACATGACAAACATACCCTAGTAACGAGCTCAGTGTAGCAGCAATATATATGTATATATTACTCCCCATTGAAAAAACTTGAAAAAAAAATACCATGGGAGAAAATCACGATGTTAACTTGTAGATACATATTTTTTTAACAAGTCCTAAATCATCTAATCTCCGTAACTAACTGAAATATTTTCATATTATTACCCATAATCGAAACCAGTAAAATATTATTGGTATATCCGTATCCATATCCAGATCGGAAAGATAATATCCAGAAGAGAACATTCCTAATTTGTATAACGGCGTAATAATAATTCATTCAACAACCATGACATTGTGAAAATTTTCAAAATAAATCGTTACTTTTCACAATCACACAGACATATCTCGATGAACACTGTATTAGATATTTCTAACTGTTATCTCATTTTTAATTTAGCTTTGACTTCAATTATACTGCACAATGTAAAGCATCACAAATATTCTCTACGTCACTTTTTAATCGTTAACTGAAATTTGTTATTTTTTTAATTACTACAGATTTGAATAAAGTTATTTTAGCCTAATCACTTTGTTTACCTTTATCAACTATTGTTCTCTGGACCAAAAAATATGATTTAACTTTGCTAGTTCAACATTTTCGCGCTATCAAAGAAAGATACCGAGTGCGTGACAACGCGTCGGAGCCCTGCCGGGGGCTAATGTTACTTTTTGATCGGGATGTTTTTCAATTTAAGTATCATTTAAAAAATTGAATCAGTTAATTATAATCCCCCCGAGTATACATATATTATATATCATATATACAGTTTTTATATGATGTTTAAATTTGTTGAATATAACTAGATATAATAGTAGAAAAACCCGATATTTAATATGAGAACTAGCCATTAACTCTAGATAAAGAGTGAGATTTGACCTCAGGCTAAATGTTGTAATTTCTAAATAGAAATTAATTTTCTTTTATCTCTGAACCAATATATAACCCTAAACATGAAATAAAAAAATAATTATATCAAAATCTATATTAATCTTATAAGCAGAGCGTGCGAATTTTGTGAGAGTGTGTGTATGCGGTAAGTAATCTCCGGAAAAAAAAAAAAAAAGAAAAAATCGTTTACCATTTGAATGTTACACTACTCCAGATACTTAAATTATACCTACGCAATATCTACGATATTCGAACGTTTACAATTTCTACTATTTCAATGTTAAAAATGTAATTATACACTCCTAAATAAGGCATAATAATATAAATGAGTTAGCCAATTTAATTGTTAATTTCACTTTTTCCTATTCATTTTTATTTGTTATTTTTTACTCCTGGCTATTAATTAAACTTGCAGAATTTTACATAGAGAATTTACATTAAATTTGGAAAGTGAGAAACATGTGTTAATTTTAAGGAAAATCCAATATCGCGTATAACTCATAATCAAACAATGCCATCATTAAAATTATTAAATATATAAAACTATGAGATTTTAAACACAGCAGTAAATTTTTTGATAATAATAAATAATGATAGAAATAAATACTTTTAGCCGTTTGCATCAAAAAGTAATCTCAATTATTCAAAGCATAAGTGTTCACAGACAAGTAAATACTAACTACACTCGAGCCGGCAATTGCCAATTCCTTAATTGCAGGCACTAGTGTAATCCAAGTGGCGGTTCAAAGATCATACATACTAATCATGGTTTCGTGAACCTTAATCGGATAAATCTATAGACGAGGTTCGTCTGAGGCGCTTCTCCCCTCGAAGGGCGCAACGATTGCTTTAGTAAGTTTACGCATGCATGATGAATTGATGAGGCGGCATTAGTTCGTGACTCACGGGATGTGTTCCTAACATTACGATATCTATGACATGCTGATAGGGTAGGCTGCTCAATGTAAATGTAAAACAGTTTCATTTTGTTGGAGGCTGTATCTATCACTATTACGTGAAGCATGATAACTTGATCCGACAACATTACTTCGCAAATAACGTGTTCTGTATTATTATGGATAATAATCTCGGTCTCAGTTTATCTCCGGAAATGAATCTGTTCCCGCGCTGTACTAAATACAATTTAACGTGGTAATTCTTTTAAGAGTAAACAAAATGGTGACTGCCTGTCTGGAGGCATTTATAATAAATTTAAATGTTTCTAATTCACAGAACTAAAAACCTATTCCTAAAATAATGGGGTGCTATTTTTAAACGTAAGGTGCTGGTTTCCTGATGAGAGAGCTTAGTACTAGTAAATAAAATTAAGACATCCCAAGGAATCGGAAGCAGAGAGCAAACAATTATCTCTCATATACCTAAATATCTGCCCTAACCTGGAATTAAACCCGGACCCATCACGCTAAATATCGGGCAGGGCTAATATAATGTAATCTAGTGCATACATACCTACTCCATACATTTCTTTTGTGACCACGGCTTTCTTCGTTTTAAGTTTCTAAAAAGAAATCGTTAGTTTTCGAAAGATTTTTTAAATTGAATCGTCTGTAAGCAGTTGCAGTCAATTATCTGATAAGCAATATCCACTATGCTTACCCTTCCTACATCACTACCCTCAGACAGGCGTGAGTTGACTTTTGTAGGTTACTTTTAAATGCGTGTTGTCGTACACGTTGTCATGGCAACGTCTCAGGACCCAGCTAAATAAGCTATCGTAAAAAACTGTTTTCGCAATCAAATAGAACATAAATTACAACCAATTTATTTTATTATTGATCTTAAATTTAATCCCAATCATAGAAAATTATTTGATGTTTGGCCAAATCAGTTGCACCTAATCGAATAGTCTCGTCTGAGATATTATTAGGATTATCACGTTAAAGTTCGAAGCGGGAGGGAAATTCGTTATATCTTAAAAATATCGATGTCACATGTTTTTTTTAGATTTATGTCCGTCTGTGCACGTATGATATAGATACGACACTTAGTATATACGTAACTCACGTTATAGAGAAGTGTATCGTGTACTTTTAATCCCGGGAAATGGGTAGGATATCAATATCCCACCAGTCAGTATTGGATGACAGAATGACTACTGTCATTCTGTTAGACGGGTAGAAACAGAGGATTGGTTTCTTTTTTGCAACTGTCATATTAAATGTAATATAACTAAATTTATTAGATTGCTCTTTGTACAATGGCAATACTTTCGTTATTCTTACGTATATCCGTTCCTAGTGATTTTAGTAAGCGAACGATATTCTTTTTATTTATATTCCCAGTTTATAACTCATATTTATCTGTTAGATGCATGTAAATCGCAACACAATGACTATATTTTATCAAATGAGAATTTTAAATCCGTATAGAATGTAGGAACTTACTATATCGCCTTTAACCATAAATAAATTCATAAAGATAAACAGAGTCTAAACGTTATGCAGGTTTATCATTAGATACGAAATAATAATTAACATTTGGTGTAATTTTGCAACGCTCCTCCCCAAACGTCGTCGGATATAAGTAGACTTGTATGTTGAGTGACGGAATAAGAAATAACTTTTGCCTGAACATACCACATAATTGTTTCGTTTCATTAAAAAAATCAAGAATTCAAAACTCGACGAGATAAGTATCCTGGAAAGGGTCAGGTTCCGTCGCGCTTCGCCTTTGTGTTTTGATATTCCAAAAATCTCTGGCCGTCGTGGGCAAAATGTACATTGAAATGAATAGGCTGAGGCTGGCTGAGGGCCTTCGTCCAATTGCGAGTGGATACAGAATTGAGTTAGGTCGGCGCGCCCGCCGCGATGCGACCCTTTGTCGCGTCATCAAACTGCAAATTGGTAGTTTAGTCGGAGCGTCCGCTACGGGGGATCATTACATTCATTGGGCTTCCGCAAAAGAAGCTATCGATATTTTATATATAACATCGCTACAGACACGAAACACATACGAAACTACAAAGCGTTTCGAATCAGGATGATGAGGTGTTTGGTTTTTTTTCCATTCTAAATTTTATTTTAGTTTTTAGTACACAAATAGAGGTGGGTTTGTAAACCTATTGAGCGTGTGTTTATTATACGTTAAAGAAAACGCACTTAATAATCTTCTGTTAGAACAAGTGTTTCGTTAATTTGTATCGGCCCCAATTACTTTACAAATTATATTAGTTAGATATCCCGATCACTAAGTATCACCAAGTAGTCCGCATAGGTGTTTGGTAGATATTTATTTATCTCTAGCACGACCTATAATTACGAGCACGTCACTGCTGGTGTCGGCTCATAATGTGTAAGATGAAGGTCACAGTTCACCATATTGGCTAAGCACGGATTGATGACCTATATATATATTCAAGAACGAAAATGTATTCTTGTGCCGCAGAAAATGAGAATTAATTTGTAACACGAACATCATTTAAATAATTGGAGGTGAATATAGTATTCCATTACATGTCCTGTGAGGGAAAACATATTATTGGATGTTAATTCCGTATTTGATATTATATAATATATATAATATTCTTATTTGATAAAATATAGTCAAATTATTGGGTTATCACTGCTATTTCAATATCAAGTAAGTAAATCGATTAAATGCATAATTAAGAGACTAATTAATTACAAATTATTAATAAATAAATAATTAAAAGACGAAATACATATAATCGTGTTATATTTGTTGCAGTGGAGAACTTATGAAATAGTTAAAACATGCTGTATTATTTTATTTGAGTATGTTCAATTAAATTTATTTATTTTCCAAAATCACACTAAAAAGATCGAGGTTTTTTCCTGTCATTACGCAAGGAAAATTCCAGTTTAGTTTCCACCGCTTCTGAAGTTGGCTGGGGGCGATCGTTTTGAACTGAACCTGCAAAAAGAGAAAACTGCTAAAGTTCGTGTTGCTGGATAGTCTCCGCCGACACTAACAATATTTCAGCCAGAATTATCGCGGCCGTTAACGTAAATACCTACCACCAGTGTTTGTTCTTTTTGTATTAGGTTTTTCTCAAGTCGCAATCTAGTTTTGAAACCTTTTTTTAATGTTTACACACAGATATTGAATCAAGAGCCAGTGTAAGAGAACAAAATTGATTCTGATTTTTAGGGTGAATTGTTATTCCTTAGTTTGTTGTTAATTATATAGGTATATAGCGGCTAGTCTCCATTAATTGAGATTATTGTTAGGCCTATACATAAATTAGCTACAAGTACAGATATTCATATCTTGATCTAGTTACCCGATTCTAATAATTCACTTGCCAAACAACAAACAAACAACAAATATTCACAAATGTTTGGTCCAGGCGCGAATGAAAACCGAGGCATGCGATCATACAATTTACGACCATTTATTATTAATTATATTGTGAAGTTGTTTACTCATAAATATTGACCCTTGATGAAAAGTTCAAAAAGAGTTCTAAATTATTTTTTATGGAAAAAAGATTTTTTTTTTATTTTCTTTTTTATTTTCTATTTCGACATTGTTTTCATTGTCGAGTCATATTCGCTTCAATCATCGATGATAATATTTACAATAATAAACATGAATTTCAAATACCAATTGAGTATTATAAACTCCTCATTTATGGCAGGCTCAACATACATCTGCGTTGAATTTACCGAAACAGGCATTAAATGTCATTACCGGATTGGATCGGCAATCAATGTGAGCCTGAAAACCGGTAAACCGTAATGAACCGTGGCTGGACTAACTCAGGGTAATTAAATTTTGGCACTAGATCTACTGCAAAATCATAAATCAATATTGCTCATTATGTTTACTAAATTATACAATTTTCAGTAGAACTTCGCTGTTGAAATGTATCCGTTTGGTAGACGTAACTTTTTTATATAACATCTGTGGAGAATCTCTTTATTTCATCATAATTTTTACTCTTTTGTATCTACCCATTTAATTTACTTTAGATTAGATTAATGTTACCTGAACTTACTGAATTATTTGTCCATCATCCAAGATTAATCCTTTAAAAAATAGGTTTCATTTACTATAAATAATATTTGCCTGGAAAAAGATAGCTTTTTAGAAGAAAAAGTCTTATTGAGTTTTATTTAAAATGTAAACCGTAATTATTTCTACACACGTTACCGATTTACTATGAATGATTGCACAAATTTAACTGAACAGGTGCGATATCAGTTATTAGGATTAAAAGATAATACATAATGAACCTATCAAGACGCAAAACGGTAATGAGGAACGATTAAATGAATGGGCGTGTCATAAATTGATGCAAACGGTGCGTCCGCTCTGGTTGATTAAATTTTGTCGCTACATTTGTTTCCAAATACGATATGAGTATTTTCCCGAAGTTAAAGCACTTAAATCTGTCTGTATGTTAAACCATATAAATTAAATAAAATCTACAAGATTAAATTATTTTTCATTAAAATTGACGTAGTCAAATAAAATTGTGAAGCAATAAATCGTAAAATATAAATATCTCTTAATAAATATCTTAACTTTGGAATTAATTTGTTTTTGGCAGCTGACATATCGTTTTACGCCGGTGATTCAAAACAACTTTAACGTGTTTATTCCTGCACATCTTATTGAAGGTAAGTATGATTTTTTCGGTAAAAAGTTTATTTTCACATATCTATCTATGTATGTCAGTTTAACCTATACATTAAAATCTTTCGCAACAAATTATAACGATATTATATTAATACTATAAATCTTATATTAGTTTTATATTAAACAAACTCTGTCTAGGTGTATACGTAAATTCGGCAGATTTAGCACTCGTACGGTAATCAGAAGCGATGCAGAGTAGTAGAGAGAATTACCAAGTCTGTGTTTTATAAGTATAATTCTCTATATCTGTCTATAGCTTTTTAAACCATTTCATTGTAAATTGTGTTTTACATATCAAACTCCAAGTATCCCATGACGCATATTACCTCGTGATCTAATTTTATCAAATCGTATAAAACTTTGTATGGCTTTAATATTTATATTCTATCTATGTTACATGTGTAATAAGAGTTTATAGATGCCGTAAAAAGTAGAACAGCTCTGCATGTGCATCGAACGGTTAAAAAGAATAGGAGATACCCGGAGATTTTGTCGCTAAAACTGCTCTGTTCAACGGCAGTTCATGAATACGATTTTTGAAAACGGTAGAACGCAGACACTGAGATGGAACTTTTCAGAGAAATATAAAACTACATTGTTTTATGCAGCCTAACGGTTGTAGGGTAAGATAACTTTTGTTTTGCATATACTTACCAAACGATTGCACTTACCGAGGTGTAACCGGACGACATAAAAAATATCGTTATGAATTACAGATACAAATACAGATTTTATAGAAGTTGAAGTTAAATTTTACATAATTTTATTTGGTTATAACAAACATTTTCACTATACTCTTGTGTAAAAAATCCTACTGTTCGAGGAACAATATAAATATTCATGTATACAACTGCGAGGTATTTACTTTATTGAAGAAATGTATTTGTAAAGCTTTATTCTTATAATAATTTATCATGATCTGAGATCACGTAAATCCACTACGATGTTATGATGGCCAATCTTCTCAAGACCGTCGTAAATCAATTTTACAAGCGTATAACCCTAAGCAAACACTCATAATCGAGCAAACACAGTCGCGCAATAAAAGAATAATAATATCAGAACAAACTAGAGCCCCTTTCTTCAACCAAAGATGTGATACGTTGGACGTCATGGTGATCATACCTCGTTGTCACTTGAATAATTCAAGAAAATTTTAAATCGTCCATAATAACTACCGTTATTATGTTACTGCTATTTGTTATGGTCATAATTTATGCCTTAATAATTATTTTATTATGGAAACAGCATCCACATCCACACAGCATCAGAATCCATAGAAGTTCGAATAAAGTCATTTTTAGTAACACGCGAAATCGTCCTTTATTCTTAGAAAATTCTGATGGATGTTATCAATGTGATACTTAAACCTATTATGAAAATTCACCTATGAACAGATAAATGGGATATTCACGAAATTCACAAAACTGAATGAATTATTTCCCGTATAATTAAATTACCCCTTTATAATTCGACAGCACCTACAATATATTACGGATTATGGCGTAGTTATTGTAAAGAGGTTTATCTTAACGCGCGAAGCCAGTGCTCGAGTGGCGTGGAGAGCCAAGACGTGACTGTCGGCAGCACCAGGACGGCGCTGGAGTCGGGACGTCGATATAATCATTTAATGAATCTAACGTTGAACTTTCTTATACAAGTATAAGTTTTATTTTTATTCCACGAAATAATGAGTGGATACAATTATTTAAATTGTACAAAGTGTTCACAGTTTGTGCTTTATATTTATATTTTGCCCAGTCACAAGGATTATGAAAACGTGGTGGTTGTGTGACTGTGATGTCGGAAGAAGTAATTTCAAATTTCCGTCTATTTTATCATATATTTCACCGACTTACATAATCGGACAAATCATGACTGAGTAACATTTTTAATCGTCTAAGGTGCCCTTGTAACACTGATATAGCAGGTGGAAACTTTGAGCGATGAAGAAAGAAATAATTCCTCTATAACAGCAGTTACAGGAAATATGCCAGCTGGGGAAAAAAAATGTTAAAGACAAAAAAGTAATTACATATTAAAATCTCGACACAAAAAAGCGTCCGAAAATTGTACACGAGCAACTTCGAATGAAAAGATTAATTTCGCTTTGGATGTCGCATAATGTTCAAATTTTGAAACAGGCTCATTTCATTAACAAAATTATTACGTTCAAAAACGGGGCACTAATTGAGATTACGGCTGTTTCAAAATAAACCTACTGCTGCTAAAGTTAAGCGACTGAAAAGCGCAAACAAAATTTAATTACTATTTTTTTTAGTTAGTCGGATACTTGTATCATTTCCTCAAAAGTGGCTAAACTTATAAGTGATGTTACTGTACCGTATCATGTCAATGCTATTTATTCCATAGAAGTAAAAGTCAGCTCAAACGGATACAGTTCCCATCACCGAAATTTTCATGATACAAAACTAATTATTTCAGTTATTAAATAAGTTTATCGCTTGTAGCACTGCACTAAGCTGTCAGTTAGCCGAGTTGACAGTTATATTCCGCCTCTCAACTCCCTTCACTATTCGAAATTCAAACTGCGTTTAACCAAGTTTGTTTTTAAATTTATGTTTTCCGTGATTTTTACTAAGTAAGCACTTCATACCATATTTAAAATATATCAATTTTAAGTGACTTATGTATTTTGGTATGTTATATACTAATATATCGACCCAATTATTTTGATTTTAGTATGATGTATATGTAAAATATAATACTCGTGCAAAATGTTTGCATTGGTTTTATGTATTGTTAAATGTATAAAAAACTATATATATCTGAGCTGAATATTGTCCTAGCTTATGAAATAATGAAACTAAAAACCTCAATGTGACTGTAACTTTATTGTATGCAAAAATTATTGTACATGAATATCAACGATACCCTCATGAATGTATTTGAATTCACTCTGTTCTGAACAAAAAAGCCAAGTAGACCTAAACATTTATGAATATGATCTACAAAAGACATTACTAATTAGAATAGTAGTTGTTTTAGATAAACGAATATTACGTTTCGATGTGGTTTGAAAACTAATGATATCTACAATTCATGCCACAGATAGACTCCATGCCAATTTCATTAACATTCGGGAATATAATGTAGAACTGTCAGATATATTGATTTTGGCACGATATCCCAGTGATATACACTCACCGAAGTACGTGATAATTAATGTCACACCCACTTAATTTCGAAAAAATCCTTGTACATGCATAATTTGAACCAAGGTCCACCAAGCAGCAAACCGACATCGGCTCCATAGCGGCGAATCTTTTAAAGAAGTAATGTTTTATCGAATATTTTTCTACCGACGTAACTATCGATGGCAATCATTGAAAGTAGTTATCGTCTATGAATCGATTTTTGCATTTACCTTGCCGTACGGCAGACGAGTAAATGCAAGATGTCTAAATAGGTACCGGTGCCAACGTTCGAGTATTTTGGAGAGCTAGCACGTGACGACTCTAATGGAAATTTACTTCGACACTACCCCATGACGCATCCAATACACTTCTATCTAGAAATGATGTTGATAAAATCGTTTACTGTCGATGTATGTAGTATTTGTTTTTTTAAATCTTGATTAAAAGTAATAATTTTCAGTTCTTTTACTGTAACAAATAATAGATACAAATTCTTCATTTCTATATTGAGGTATTAATATTAATTTCTTAAATGGTATTGCTAATCAAAGTTATTTAACAACGTCAATTTTAGACTGCAGATTTAAATTAGCAAGTACTAAGTGCATTTTAATATGGCCTGAGATATTACTGCAGATAGTTCTGAAGGAATATGAATTGGGTCGAAAGGAGCTCCGGTAAGGGAAAATAATAATAGCCCGACAACTTATGCTATTCAAAAATTATCGACTAAATCAAAAACTTCGAATGCAGTCACTAATTGATTAAGTGGCAAAATTTCTTGTGCTCTGAAGGCACGTTGTCGGCAGTCGTTAGACCTTGTCCATCTGTAAGCGGCATAAAACCATCCGATCGGCTACATGTTGGCTACTAACAGAACCGACCTCGAATAGCATGGTTAATAAAATAAAATAATGTTCTATGTTAATTATTATAACCGATGTCCTACCATGTGCCACTTGTAGGTGGAAATTACCTTGTTCCATTCTGAAGTATGAACTTATATAACTATGTATGCAAAAAAATTTCAAAAGCATGATATAGAACTACCATAAGGCCGCAATTGTACTTGGTCGCTGGCCCGAATTCCATAGGCAATCGAATTCGGACCAGCGACCAAGTGTAACTGCGGCATAACGCCATCTCTTGCCAAGTAGTGGAAAGTAAACACAGATCTATTATCATTATTATGCCAAACAAATGGCTGTAAATTTCAAATTGTATTCCGTATAATAACGGCTACTGACATTTCCTTTTATATTCCGATAGCGTTATGAATATAAAACATTTCATTCGCGAGCAGAGCAAAGCAAAAGTATGATTGAATGACGTCCAATTCGAAAGCAATTAATAGTGACGAGTGTTTGCTAGGATGCTCGATAATTGGGCGACGACTCTCGATCAGAGTGATCCGATGTGACGTGGGCCATCGTGTCCGCGTGAAGAGTGAACCGAGCACCGGCCGAAGAGTGCCATTGAATATTAAAAAGCGTTCTAGAGGTATTGTCTGCCAGCGATGAATATGAACGAGTCGATTTCATGTACTATAGTATGTGAACTTTCTATTCGCTGCATCTGCGTATGTAATATTCGTTGGTCTTTTAGTCATTCGACTTGAGGATTGGAGTGATATTCACATTATATATAGTGTGATTGTTTTTGTTGAGAAGATGATTCATTGAAGATGATACATGCTTGAATTATACGCTGTAGACAAAAACTTAAAAGAATCGGAGCTGGTGTATTTACAAGCATACAGAAACTCTTCAATACGATAAGACGGCATCGCTTGCAACCACAGCCGGAGTTACCCGATCCAAAAAAACATTCTACGTAAATAATCAGTTGTAATAATAATAAAATCGTTTTATTGCCTCAAAAAACAAGGTACAAATTTCTAATAATAAACAAAACTCATAACTGAATCTAGGCAAAAGGATAGTGATCCCGTGCCACGCTCGTTTCTCATACATAAAAAAAGTTATAACAAATTAAAAAAGCAACATGAAACTACAAATAAACTCTGTTTATGTGTGTTTGTGTGTGTAAGATATAAAAATAATCTCTGCTTATCGATTGAGTGTAATAAAAACGATTAAATTAAATAATCAATTCAATCAACTTTAATGATCTCA
>DWPT01001891.1:0-17378 GCA_018251895.1 Agathymus mariae mariae | reverse complement strand
CCAAAATGGTAGAAATTTCAATTATTGCAATACTTTTTTGTTAGAATTTTCCGTATTAATACCACTAATGCTGAATTAATCAATTAATTTTACAGATGCAACATGCTTATGTCGATATTCGAGCTTATCGGTTGGAAGCAGTGTTGGATAGAGAGGTAAATGTGCGAAAGAGACAGAAGTACCGCAGCATAGTGTCTTGAATTGTTATATTTTGGTTTTCTTAGAAAATATCTTAGTAGTGACATACATGGGTTTATTAGCTTTTAGTTCTTTGTGTAGTTGTCTATGCTGAATAGTGATTCTTAGATCTGCTGTATAATTGTAAATGCATGCGTCTACTTTCAAGCATGAAAACTGAACAATTGTTGCCTGTAATAAAAAGTACTTATTATTTTGTTATTTATTATTTACACGAACTTTTTCGCACATTCCTCTTATTTTATATAATGTTAGACCATAAGATTGCATGTTATTAAGAAACCTAATGTAATCTTTAAAAAATCAAATTTTAATAAATAATGTAATATTCACGACTTGATAGCCACGACACTGATTTTCTTTGGGATCAGTAATAAAAGACATTGCTATCTTATTACATTCCTTATAACTATAAGAGGGTTTAATAAATAGTTATATAAATAAATAATAATTATAAAATAAATATGTATATTAAATTCCATGAAATAAAGTAAATAATAATAAATTAAAGAGCAATGAAATATATTTCGTAAAGAATTTGTATTTAAGTAATATTTGTATGTTATTAAACATTAAATTAAAAGAACGATTCTCTCGTAATACGACGACTTATGTCCATCAAAAATAATCGACCAACTAATTAACACCAGCCGACTGACTAATTTGATTGACTAATGACATTAATTTCTAGAGCTTCGCTTTACATTATGCAATCTATCCTCTTCGTAATCATTAAATAGGAGTCACTAAGCCAGGTCGTAACGCCGAGTGGCGTAAGAAGCTCTCCACCTCACACTCATCCAGCATGTGAGCTCATTCAGTCACGAGGAAAAACCTGTACTGTACAGTCAGCTAATGAGTTGAAGCAAAAAAAACTAGCTTTTAACTATCTTGCGTAGTACCAATAATAGACCAGTATTACGCAAAGCAATTGCTTGTCAAGTAACGCTCATTACTCACCTCTCGCATGATATCTTCCCATTTTCATACACGTCTCTATGAAACTTCCGAAGCACGACATGGCTTACGCAATGTTTTTTGGTATCGAGTAGGTCACCGCATCATTTAGTTTACGAAGTGTAATAGTTTGTAATATGAAACGGTAAAGACGGTAATCGTTGTTATTATACTTCGTAATACCAACATAAACCGATAAGTTACTTAAACAGTACGTAAACATTACTGGTCTATTTCGACTGCGCATTTAACGTTCCCTTTTGTAGCATTCAATGAACGTTTAAGAAGTCCTAAGCCGTTTAGTTACATGGACGTCTTCTAAATAATAAACTTATTATCTGTTAGACGTTTTGAGAATAATGCTTTCTTGAATTCATATTTAACTTAAAAGTGGCTTAACTTAACTTAAAGGTTTGTTCAAATATTATATTGATTTAATATTATTAGAACATTTTTGTAAATAGACATTTCATTATGAAGAGGTATCGATATGTATGTATAAATATATTTGAACATTGAATGGTCCGTGAGTGTTGGAACATATAACTATTGCTATATAACGGTTTACTCACGTCATTGCTTAGTCGGATTCGTCAGGCTACTTTCGGAACTATCCGACATCCTATCTCAAGAGCCGTGTGTGACGAGTTTTAAGCGTACCCTCGACGATGATAATAGTTCTTTACGGTCATATAACACAGACAATAACAACATGAAGAAAACTGCTATAAATGTAATACAAAGGAAATTTTCTCTTTCAATTACTTTCGTGTAAATCGCGTTAATTAACATTTACCCGTAAAGTTACACGGGCGTAGATACACCGGCGTACCGTGCACGTGTGATTTATGTTAATGTGGATCGAATGGAATAATGATCGCACAGGCGGTAGCTTTTTATTAAATAGTTTTATACCGGGTAATAAATAGTTGCATGGCCATTAATAGGTAATTGTTAAGATAAAAGCGGTCATAGTCCTACGTCTTATGGTAGTGTAGAGCGAACAGAGCGGTGGCTCCGCAGCTTACACATATTAGGCGATTATGAGAGTGACACTTGCTGGAGTCGCGCCTGTCTTTTAAATAATGTTTAGTGTCACAATTAAATTTATATTTTTATGGCACAGCACGTTTCTTGTACATAATTTTGTTGTTAATAAGTTTGTATAATAAAAATAATTTAAAACACTTTCCTCATGTAACATGTTTCCTGTATATATATATATATATATATATTTCAAAAAATATTGTAATTTACAAAAACGTAACGGATGTTATAAACACGTGTAATTTTCTTAATAATGCACGTGTTATAATTTTTTTATCCAAATAAATTATTTATTTTTATAAACACAACCATTTTATTCAAAAATAAATATAAAAATTAAGTTTTTAACTTAAGCGAATTTCGACTTATTATTGACACAATTTTTAGATAATTATTTCATATTACGTATCTATACGTGCAACCTTAATATTGCTCTAAAAACTGTCAATTAGACTACTTTAATAACTTAAAAACTTTTCAATAAATGCGTTTTTCCATCATAAACTTAAACACCTGCTTAAATTTTATAATATGTCACGAATGCCTATCTCCTACAGAGCTATTACCCCACCTATCAACGAGTCTTTTAACATCTTCCATCATACCATCTTCAGATGCGGCGGTTCTCTAATATCGCGACGTCATGTCGTCACGGCCGGTCACTGCGTCGCGCGGGCTCAGCCGCGTCACGTGCGCGTCACTCTCGGTGACTACGTCATCAACTCAGCAGCCGAACCACTGCCGGCGTATACGTTTGGCGTTCGAGCGATCAAAGTGCACCCTCTGTTCAAGTTCACACCACAAGCTGACCGGTTTGACGTCGCTGTGTTGACGTTAGATAGAAATGTACACTATATGCCGCATATAGGTGAGTGGTTCACGTGTCATACAACTTTGATGCTTGTCTAATACGATTTCAAGCGGGTCTAATGATTGATCAAATTGAATCCCCTAATCAAGTTTATGTACAACATACCTCGCATAGGTGAGTATTTGAAATGTAATTGCTTTGTTTTGATACACTTGACGTTCCAGTGATCAAGTAGCATCCTATGATCAAAAACATGCCCCAAGCTGATTGACTTTACGTCACCTATTGATGGAAGATAATAATAATAATAATGCTTAATTTCTGAAGATTAATTGCTTTGTAAACTTTTAATGTACCTTTAATTAGTTACTTTACGTACTGTACTTTTAATATACCCATTCAAATTCTTTATTCAAAGATAATTTTTCCCTTATTCCAGCCCCAATCTGCCTTCCGGAGCGCGGGGCAGACTACCTAGGGCAGTACGGATGGGCGGCCGGTTGGGGAGCGCTAAGCCCCGGCTCAAAGCTGCGCCCTCGGACGTTGCAGGCGGTTGATGTGCCGGTGTTGGATAACCGGGTCTGTGAGCGGTGGCATCGCGCTAATGGTAAATATACAGACAGATACGTAGAATACTGTTTAAGGTACTACATACCTTAACTAATATGCATCAATCAATTTTATTATTTATTTTGTACACACAATAAAATTACAAGAAATAAAATATGTATTAAAATTTGTATTACAATTTGCTCCTAATTAGATATTTCTTTCAGTAGGCCCAAAAATAATTATAAATTATCTTTAATTATTTAATGACAAATAAACATTACAAATGTGTATTTTTTTGCTAAAGAGTGGCAATACTTGAGAAGAGAAAAAAAAGTACCTTATATGTATAGTAAAAGCTGTTCATCGACATATAAACAGATGTTCACCATGTGACGCACTCACCTCATTAATAAACTTGAATCAAACTATCACGTCGCTACACTGGGTAGGTAAGGGTCGATTGCCTAACGAAGCAGAATGTCTAATACCGCAAAAGCCCTTCAAGAAAGCTTAACAACTTCTAATAAAACCATCAAAATTAAAATCAACAGCCAGACGTGCCTGAAACGAATACATCTGTGGACTATTGTTGACAATTAGACACAGATAATATCTTACAATACAATAGAATAAAAAATATTCTTCAACACCAAAAAATACAATACATCTATTACTTTCTCGATAACATTACTCGTCTGCTCAGATTAATTTAGAGACAAAATAATTGAATAATCAAAATGTTTTGCTATTGCAGGTATAAACGTAGTAATTTACCCAGAGATGCTCTGCGCGGGATACCGCGGAGGCGGGAAGGATAGTTGTCAAGGTGACAGCGGCGGCCCTCTCATGTTAGAGCGAACTGGCCGATGGTACCTCATTGGAGTGGTCTCCGCTGGTTACTCATGCGCCAGTCGCGGTCAACCCGGGATTTACCACCGCGTAGCTCACACGGTGGACTGGATATCACACGCCACCACGCTGTCGTAGCAGCGTTGAATAATCGTCGCCTAAAATTCTACCATTATAAACTTGCAACACTGGCATCTGTCAATATGAAAGTTACACAAAATATGACAAACTTATTACTACTCCGCATATTTTTAACTATACAAGAAGTTCGTT
Source organism: Agathymus mariae mariae (assembly GCA_018251895.1). NCBI lineage: Eukaryota > Metazoa > Arthropoda > Insecta > Lepidoptera > Hesperiidae > Agathymus > Agathymus mariae. The sequence goes on along the minus strand of DWPT01001891.1, from coordinate 12,691 downwards.
TTTTATCATATAAAACTTAGACTTATTTGAAAAATATAAGGATTTTTTTAAAGATATCTGGAACGAGGATATTTTTGTAAAAACAATAATCAAGACAAATCAAACTTCAGTGATCCAATAATATATACGTGTTACTGGCTCTACTAAAATTGTTTTTATAAATATTAATGACAATGTCAGTGTCGAGCAGTCAAGTATCAGACCACAATATACAAGGAATCCCACCAATGATGACTAAATATTGAGCTAAATTGAATACGCGTTGAATTTAAATTAAGGCGACCATATAAAGCAATGTTTGCTACAATATCAATGATTATATTTTCGTTACAAACGACGGATTTCAAAACGAATTACTAGTGAAATGGAACGCCAGGGTTGCCACTCTCATTGTGAATGATACAAATATCTACCATAATTTTTTTGTTGAGTCATGTTTAAACGAAATTTCCTATTGTTGGAGACATCATTACCAATAATAATAGAATTTAGGACACGTTATTTAATACAGTAAAATAATGGACATGTTCCAAAAATTTATATTACTTATTGATAACGAATAAAAACTAAGAACATTTAAAACCAAGGAGTAGGTTACCTTTTAAATGAAATTAACGCGAAGATTAATTTAATATTTATTAAATTCACAAAATAATTTACACTTAAGCGATTTTTTATTTATTAGTAGAATTGGGATTTTTTTAATGTTAAAGAAGTAGAAATAAAACCTTTTTTTACAATTATATTTTTGATATTTTTATATTCTTACAATAAAAATGTGATAATGTAAGAAATTGTTAAACAATGACAAAAAACGATAAAAATACTCGCTTTAATTGCAATATTGTAAAACATTATTCATAAGTGCCTATAGCATTTTGTAAATAATAATTTTAATGATAACTGTACATATTAATAAAAGACTTTAAAGTTGATTTATTATATAAATATCTAACAATACAGTGCTTATGGAAAGGAAACACTAGAAATGGCGCTTTTTAACTGGTTACCTCTAGTCATACAAAAAGAGGGAAATAGTTGTAACGCGATTTTGAAGTGTTTTCTTTATTGAAATTATATTTTTCTACCATTATTTAATTGTAATTGCCATTTTTGAAAACATTGATTACGTTATTTTCAAATAAATAGTCACCTTTGTGTTTATAGCGATTTGTTTATAAAACATTTCATACATCATTTTACTCATAGTTTTATCATTAATTTTTACCAAATTTACGACACAGTAGACCTGTTTTAACAAGACTTATTGTTTTTAAACAATTGATACAAGTTTTTAGATATTTTTTTTTTGTCTAAGTTTATCAATACTTTGTAAAAACTTTACAAAAATCCAATCTTTTTATAATGCATTATTTAAAGAGGCTAAGTTAATAAAATGTATTTATTGTTAATTTTAATATTGTTTTATTACATAATACACAATTTTATAATTGAGTTTATAAAATAAAGTATAATCCATTCATATAACTATTTTCTTATTAATAATCAATGTTTAGTTCTTCAACGCATAGCTTTTGTCATATCCCTTTTTCAATCAATTGTAAGATAGATGAAAATCTAATTTATTTTTGACGTGAATTGATCAATAATGAAAGTCTAACAAGCAAGCAATGCTTACGTGTTGATCATAAGTGGGCAATGAAGTAGACATATATTTAAAAGCAATACAGCGAATAAAAATATTCGTAATACAACATTTTTATTTAATCACACACTAGCTTATACTCGTGACTTCACCCCCCTAGATTCAAGTAGTATGATTGATTTGAACAATTAAAAAAAAATATATTTAATTTATTGTTTTCCCGGTTTTATTATAAAACATTGACATTTCATAGAATCTAAGAAAATGTTGAAAAAAGAACGTAGCCTTAATTCTTTCCCAGGCTAAACTCATCCTATTTCAAACTTCATCACAATTGAAGTTGGTTTGGTTATAAAAGCGTAATAGACTGATACACAGAACTATTTCGCATTTACAATATTTGTACAACTTAATTAATACAATTAAGCTGTACGTAGCGTTATTTTCATCAAGTGATACTCACCGTAAACATCGCATACAATAAAATAAGGAAAAATAAAGGTGGTATTTCAAAGGTACTTGGTTTTCCAAATATACGACACTTGAATGGAGTCACATCATATTATTATGTTCAATGTATAAACAGCAATGAAACCGCATATACCATTCATAGTTTTATACATTAATATTTGCTCTATTAAGTTCTTAGATCGAAATAAGCAGTGTGGATCATTTCAGAAGTCCGATGTAATTTACTACTACCTACCAGCCAAGAGGGATTCGATATTTATTAACTAACCGCTGCAGCGTCTCCTGCAGGGGGCGGTAGTATCGCTTCAGAGCAGCTGATGAGATGTCAGGTTCGCCAATGGTCGCCTTCAATATTTCATGTAAAGGTTGAGAATGACCACGTGACATGATATCTCTGAAAGTAAATTATTGATTTAAGTTGTAAATATTTTAAATCTTTTTAATTTTATAATGTTATGGTGTCATTGAATTGACAAAAGTAAGAAAAAGTCCGAAAAGAGATTTATCAATGTGCTGCTCATACAGTTATATTCATGTCGACTATTGCTGTCAATCTACAAATAACAAATTATATTAATTTATTGCTATTTAATACCAAGTTGATGAAAGTTTTTTACATATTGTTCACAACTTCTCCAAGAGATGGCGTTAGTAAATGTCATATAGAATCATAATCCTGACGTAACAAATTGTATTACAGACTAAGAGATAGTAGAGATCTTTATCATGTGAGTGCCCGGGAAAGGTACTACTACCTTGTATTAAGTCCTAATGATATAAGTTTTTGTTATTAATCTATTTATTGCATTGAAAATTATCACCTCAATATTTTTCCCGCAGACTTAGATCCATATATATCACATCGATGTATCAATATGGAGTCAGGTATTGGTTCCTTAACGTTACGACGACCGTACACAGAAGCTTTGCAAAGACTTTCAAATAGCTGATGTTGGAGAAAACTGCTTAAAAAGTATCTGTAACATATTAAATATTAAGTAAATACTATGAATTTCAATAAACAAATTTAATGTATAAAGACACTAAATACAGCAGTCTTAAATTAATTGGAAATCGAAAGGTGTTACATGTTTATTTCCCTATTTTTAGATGTTGTGTATGTAGACACTCTGGTCTAAACTATATGAATTTTGAAACATCTCCATTGTACTGCAGGATATAAGATAATAATTTATTTTCCTCTCACTTTTAGTCAAAGGAATTCTCACCTTACAAATGGCGTATTATCGGGAACATGAAACTTAGCTCCTAAATCGAAGTAGTCTCCGTCACCTCTTTTCTCAAATGGAGCTATTCCTTGCATAGTCTCTATTAAAGCCCAAAATTCAGTATTTTGTATTCGCTTATCGATTTTGTTATCAAAATACTTCCACCTGTACACATCCATTGCTAATGCGAACGGTATTTGAGGTAGTTTGCTCAGCCCTTGCTTCAAGAGAAGAATATCGTCTGCTGTTATCTCCACTTTAGTTTTTTGCTTATCTGGCATATCTCCTAACATATCTTCTACGGGTGTGATAGTACGTTCTTCACTTTCATAATCTTCTTCGAGTAAGTCCTTAATAATGTGACTTACATTATTAATAATTTTTTCGTTATCTATCTCAGGTTTGGAATAGAGAATAGAATCATTAACGAGACCCAGACGATGCAAATGTTGAGGCGTCATTGCTCCATACATAATTGTGTCTCCGATACTTTCATGTAATGCCGCATTCGCTTGCTGGAACGTACAAGTAAATTACATAAAATATTCTATAATTTCTCTTATTCCTGTCAATTTGTTATGCAAATATATTAGTCAACAAAAAACAGACAGGGATCTGATAATCATCGTGTTGGTATACATAACGCCAACAGCATCACCAACGCGTACGGGTGAAGAAAGCGGCAGACATCCCACATATTAACTGTATCTATGACACTTCACGTTAACTTCGTATTCAATCATTACTAGACCAAACAATGGACACAAAACTTACGCGGAATATTCCTGGTTGTTTCTCGTAAGCCATATAATACTGTATATGTCCCATTTCATGATGTAACACTTGAAAGTCTTGAAAAGTAACATCCGCACAATATATTACTCTGAAAACATGAATATGCCTTTAATAAACATGTACCTATATATATTATAATTAATATATAATTAAAATAAAGCACAGTAATTCATCTGTTTTACTACTGTTCATCAACTAAACTAACAACTAAAGAATTACTTCTTTACAATTTAATTACTGAAATAGTAGATCAATATTCAAAATTACAATACATGGTAACATTACCTGTAATCGCCATCTTTAAACATGTCGGCGGCGGTGCCATGGCAACGGGCTTCGGTGTAGTTGTCTCGCGAAAAAACGGATTCGCGCCAAAATGCTTCTGTCATGGCTGGCAATCCCAGTGAGATGTAAAAATCTTCTGCTCGTCTTAGCTGTAATTTTTTATATTTTTAAAAAGAAATCGCTTTGAAGTTAACCGTGTTTTCTATGGAGGAAAGGAATCCATGGAGTAGTCTAATCATTTTCCCTGATTCGCTTCTAAATTAAGAAAATTACTTAATTTTATAATAATTAGGTTTCAATTTCTAAGATTATTAATTTCATAGAATAATGAATGGATAGCATTTATTCTTCAATGTGTGCTAAATAATGTAAAGTGAAAATCAATACATTAATTTTTAATATTCTTTCGAACTTTCCCCGAGCCTGACATAATTCATTTTAAATAAGTCTCTCACCTCACATTGAGGTATCAATGTTACTTCAGGGACTCATCAAAGTTTTTAACATTTACTTCTTACCATGTAGTTGACATCCCATTTTACTTTTGCTTCCCTTATTGCCTTGTTCAAATCAATCGTAGCAGGCAAGATGAGATCAGCTAAGGGTTCCCAATTTTGTGCCCACAGATCACCTGTAATTAAATTTTGCTTACTAAAACACCTCATAAAATTACCGAGTAATTTCACATGCAAAAGCAATGGCAGCACTGCTAGTTACCTAAATATACCTAATACTAATACTTTGCTAATATTACTAAACTAACTACACTAATTCCTAGTAGTATACCTAAAAAAAGGTTTCGTTTCATAGATATGTCCAAAATTATTTTCTTATGATCTATGGCAGTAGTTTTTCTTATGTTAATAACCGACAAACGAGCAGTCGAGCCACCTGGTTGTCAGTGGGCATCGCCGCCCATATACATCAGTAACACCAAAGATATCACTGATGCGTGGTTGGCCAGGAAATGAGAAGAAGGTAAAAAAGAAAGTGTTGACTCCCAACTCCCAGTCGGAACCCAACGAGTCGATTGGTGGCTGACTCGAGCAGAATGGTGGTAGCTAGTTAGGCAGACACGGAAACATAATAGCCGTAATATTATTAATCTAAGTAAGTTCTAAAGCAAGGATGTTATGGAGCTCCGTAACCGTAACCGAAACTATCGGATGTCCGAAATAAAAATATATCCGGAACCGCAACCGAAACCGAAGTCGTTATCATTTTATATACTTTTTATTGTTTAATTAGTTTGTTCTGTGATTATAATACCACATGAAACCTAAATACAAAGTCAAACATTACAAATATTTTTTCCATGTCGAAAATTATCTAATATCCGTAACCGAAATTATCCGAAACAATTGGATAATCCAAAATAATTTCATATCCATAACCATAACCGAAACCGGTCAAATGTGATTCATATATCCGTAACCATATCCGGATCCGAAATATCATATCCATAACATCCCTATTCTAAAGTTAGTGTTCCTGCAGAATAGAGAAATTTTTGAACATACTGAGGAACAGTAGTAAATTTCATGCATGTTCCCTAGTATTTTATAAACTATATTCATTAAAAAAAATATGATTATCTTAAGGGGCCCTTTCATTTGTTACGTCACATAGACTATTTTTTTTTTTATATTTAATTTACTCATATGTAACCGTCGTTGAGTCCTCCTGACCTCCTGACCTCTTCACCTGGTGACGGTATGTATGTTGGTATATACTTTTCTTTACCATAAATGCATGTTTTCCTTTGTGGGAGGGAGGGAGGTTCTATGCGTGTATAGAAGTATATAACATCATACATTGTGCTTGCGGATTGTTCCCAGTAAATTAATGCTAATTTAATAACAATGAGTTTCCGCAACGTAACGCGTGAAACTATCAACTTTAAAATATTATTACATGCAATAGTTACTACTATATATAGATATATATACTATATATATACTATACTATACTATAGATAGATACTCTTGGTTCAATCCCGCCACATTGGACTTATTTATCTTTACAATTAATATTAACTTACCCAACAAATACGCGGGAATCGGACCGCGTTCGGGCACCATCATTCCATACTCTCTCCTCAAGAAGTACCTCGTAACACCATGCAGGAGCTTATATAGGGGTTTCACGTTCTGATATAACTGTTCGCAAACTTCTAGAATGTTGGGTATTTCTAACTCCTTACGCCAAACCTCACCTATACTTGCATATCCTGGAATTAAAAGAGAATCTCTCGGCGATTCAACATCTGCATTGACCAAAATATACCTACCACTGTATGGCAGTTTTGACCGAGTTCAGACAGATAATAATTACAAAAAAATATGTTAGGCTTCCATATCGATAAAATCTAAAAGTCGAACTACATTAAAATGACCATGAAATGTTGATTTCATTAGGTTCAGTTTCATTATTGTATTACTCTCAATCTCCTTCAAAAGTTAGAATAACTACAAACCACTCCTTTGTGCGGCCTTGTTCTGCAAATTAACCAACCGCTGATAAGGCTCCTTCATATCCGCCATGACATCGCGCCACGTCTCCCAAACCCACTTCAGAACCTCCTCGTTTCTCGAAAAGCTCATGATTCTGTTGAAGTCGGGTTCCCCTCTCATGCAATATGATCCAGGATCAGGAGCCAGTCCGTCTTCGTCGTTTAAAAGGAATATTCTCTCTCGATGCCACTTCCACCGACCGTGAGATAAGTAGACCGCGATACTTTCTTCAATGCTTGTTAAATTGTCCCTCCTTGCCGTTTTAGAATTCGGTATACAAATTTCAGAGTCCGCGTAAATGTATTGAAGTCTCTCCAACAATTTGTGGGCTTCCCTGAAAGTCGGGATTCTTTTGTAATAATTTAATGTTGTTAGTTATTTTTACTTTATTATAACTAACAGACTTTTATGTTAGTGGTCTAGTTTCTGATTTCGTTAAATCTACGTACCGTTTACTTTTGTTATATACTCAGGTTTAGATTTGACTGAAACTCTATTTGATTTTAATTCAGTATTAATTACCAAATTTAACCGCAAGCGAATTATAGCTAAACTTATTTCAGACAGAGTCCTGTCTTAAACATGAATTTACATAGCCCGCCCAAGAATTAAATTTTCTCAACAGAATTGTATATTTCCTGAATTTTTTAGGCATACTCGTGTAAGCCCCTAAGAAGTCCACAATTTAAATTAACATGCACACTTACTACGACCAAAAGAATGATTAAGGAGACTAACTAAAGAGATGAAGTTTATCGTTTAAGATACATACTTTGCTTCCTCGAGCGTATATTTCGGTCCTCTGCAGAGAAGATATATCATTCTCTCTTGTGTCTTGTTCAAAATTGTCGTGTGCAAGACAACCTTCAGCTTATTGCAAGTCTCTTGCTGCCAATTTAGATATTTGAGCTGAAAATCTGCCGCTTTCTTTAACAATCCTCTGTTGCTAGGGCGCAATGAAACTTCCCAGGAAACCTCCGCTCCCAAAGCGTTGAAAGTTTTGGTATCATTGTTCAATCTGTCAAAGTATCTTTTAAGGGTCTTTTCACTCGCGGCAAATTGCAAAATCGCGAGAATTACAACGATTTTTAACATTGTTTTCAAATGCAGGCTACGCATTATACATGGTTTTTAATTTTATCTGAAATCAAACCGCATTCCGCATTAGTTTTATCGATTATGTATTATATTTTATTTTATTAAAGTAGATCAGGGGTTACAAATTATTAATTTTTAATCGAATAGGTTTAGTATTAGACTATGGGCGATACGTTTATACATGTATGAAACCGCGAGAGTACAAAGTTTTTGCGAACCATATATTTCACTGACCAATATCAATAATTGGTTACATTTTGAAGAGAAACAACTTACATCGACCAACGTGAAGGCCGAATCTACTAAGGAACTTCTAATTGCCGCAGGGTACCACACGTCCCTGTGGGAATCCTGAAGCACCAAATTTTCAAAAGTAGTTAAAAATAGGAAATTTTGCAAACCAGATAAAATTTCTTGCTTGTAAATATTTCATATTCAATGTTTATGTTCATATAAATATCATGACGTAGAATATGAAGATGGAGATTGTTTAAATGTAATAAAATTTAATTTTGAGATAATAAACATAATTTAACTAATAAATGTGCACTAGATTCATGACAAACAACTTCACGTGCTACTTCTTAACCACTTCCGCCTACCACTGCGCGACTGGGTATATAAACCCTTCATACAAATTAATTTTTACTTGCTTCAACGAAGAAAAATATCGTGGGGAAACCTGCATATTTCCTCTCCACTCTTCTTCAATGCGTTTTCGAAAGCGCGCCAAGGATTTAATGCAGTCACCAAAGTCGTGAATTATTGCTTTTACATCGCAAAAGAAGACCCCAGCTCGGCGTGACATGTGTACGTGCTTATAACTTAACTATCGGCCCCGTCCGACTTCATTCGGGTTGGATTGTTAATTATATATGCAAGATTATTTTTTGCCTTGAGTAGACACCATTAGGTTAGTTAACATTTTATGTAGCCTATCAACTGCAAAATCACGTGTTTTCACAACATATCAATTTTCACGATGATCGGTCAAGCGGTTGTTGAGTTATCTCATGAGTGATGAGTGATGAACACAAACAGTGCCAGATTTCAATGAAAAGAGGCCCCAGGCTAATCTACTCGTGAGGCTATTCGATCGGTATATCAATATGCTTTGCTTTGTTTTAGGCACGTCAATAATCACACAGCAATCAATAATCGTATGAAGTTTACTTTGGTGCAATATACACGTGAATAACTATTTGAACGTCTTGATCTTGACCATTAGGCCCTAGGCTGTAGCTTAGTTAGTCAACAGGAAACTCCGACCAGCGCACAATTGGTGCTCACAAATTTTAAAGTAAGAAGTTCTCAATTTGTTTGTATTTTTTCATATTTTTGTTATATCAGAACTATGTAATTTATGAACTGATTTGGAAAATTCTTCTTTGTTTTGAGAAATAATACTTCTCGTTTGGTCCTATTTGAAAGAAAGAAAAGAAAGAAAGAATGAAATGCATTTATTCACGGCTTGTACACGTACATAAACAACCATCTATAATAACAGAATAAAAAAAAAATAACAAAAAAATAACAGACAATACCAAAATAAAGAGAAAAGTAATAAAAAACAAGAATAACTCTTAACTCCAACTGTTGCTTAACTCCATCGATCACTTGCGATCACAGTCCATCGTATTACAAGGAAATTTATTTTCAGTAAACAGTATTTTATAATTTATTTTATTGCCAAAAAATCAATGATTGTTATCGCGGACGGTAATGAGAGCTGTCAGCGATGGAATCACGGCACTCGAGCGATAAGCCGCGATAACCCGTTATTAACTTATCCTCTTTGCGACAGAAAATGGAAAAGTAATCCAGTGGTAAAATTATTCAGTAAAATAATCTCGCGGGTTACCTTCGAAAAGTCTATAACGATTGAACGGATAAATTTCTACTATTTATTTTATATTAGTAGCCGAAAAACGTTCACGACGACGGTGTTCCATCGACCTGAGGGTCCATGTTGACCTCCGCAACTCATTGTGCTTCTGTTGGAGACGCTGGAGTTCAAAACAAAAGCGGCCTTTAATACGTGGACACTTTACATAGATACAAACCAGGGATGTAGGTGTAGCTAACAGATAGAACATAGTTAAAGAAAACAAGAATAGTTAAATTCAAATTGGATTAGTGTAAATATTTACTATTTCATTAAAAGTTTACGATTTTATTTAAGTTCCTTTGTAACTGTAGTAAGGGGACAGCGCAACTTTGTTATGCAAGACTTTTTTTTTCTTCACAATATTGAGCACGATAAATTTGACGGCAGCGAACGAGAAACGTCTATAAAAATACACACATATGTCTTCTAAATACTAAGCCTGATAAAAATAATAAGTCATTTTTTATCTTATTATTATATCTTAAAATTATTTTTTTAGTTTCCTAATTTCCCGCCCAAAATGAAAACTTGCAAACATATTTTGACATTTACATTCATTCGTGATTGGATCGGATTTTATTGTGAACTATCTTCACACAGTCGTTCCTCGTCTAGCTCAAAACCACTTATAGCATTTGCAATCGTTATATTATCCTCTTTGTTACCCAAGAGGTCACAGCAATCTGCTCACTAGCATAGCACATCCGGCTCAACTTCTATAAACACACACTAACCATTTGAGATTAACCAAGTGAACACTAGTGCGTAGTCGAACCTATCAACCGAGGTTCATTTCCGAGGATCAAATCAATCTGAGCCTTCCTACGCGGTGCGCGGCCACTACAAGAATTCGGCATCCGAGGGAAACCTCTTTGCCCGGGCAATTCCTCGAGGGGGTCAAAAGCCCCCTAGTAATTGGCTGCAGGGCCAATTACTATTATTAGCGGGGGCTACCCAGCAACATTTATACATGTGTGAATGTGATAGTTAAATATGTTTGCGTTTATATATTCGATTTGATTTTTTTATATTGTGAATATGTATAAGCGTGTACTATAACTATAGTAACAAAGAGGAATTGCTTATAAAATAGAATATATAGGTTTATGAAGGGCCAAATCTGTAAGGAGTTGAAACTCTTCTTGTAATGTGAATGAATCACTTTTTGAGATATGAGTCTACTCGTATGAATCTCCACAAAGTCTAAGCTGTACGTCGCGTAGAATACACGAGATTAAAGAAAAAGCAATCTAACAATTTGTACCAAGACGTATACTTCTTGTCAATGAACTACTTTATGACCAACACTAATCAAACTGGTGGAAGGCTCTCGGTGTTGTGAATGTACACACTGAATTAAATGCATTCAGCATTACGTTTATAAGCATATTCAATATTAAACAACGTCGGATATATACTTAAAACATCGTAGACTTCCTTTATGATTAGTTTATATTAAATCCCATTGGATATAATACAAAATAAATATAGTTAGGTAAGTTATTAAATGTATTTCTGTGAATGCACTAGTCGTGCTACCACTGTACTAAGGGTGGGTGGAGAATGCTTTTAGGATTAAGTCCGCCTGTCGTGTTGTAGCGCGAACAAGTTTAAATAACGAACATTTTAAGAGTATATGACCAGCGCTATTTATGATGGAAACCATAAGTCAAACAAAAAACCTATCTTAGGTAGAATTAAATAGATTTTTATTTTGGTTTTACGAATCTGGCTTCTCATTTGAGGTAATTATATTTCACATTGCTACGGTAAAAGACAATTCAGTAGGTAGTTTTCTTAATGGTCTGCAGGATGAATGAAGTCTGCCAACCCACACTTCACAATGGACTCTGACCTTAACGTCCATTATTCTAGAAACATGTAGGAATCCAATACTGGAATTATAAGACTAATAATGATGGAATGATCCGGGCAGTTATATTTAATGTATAATTTGTAGGTTAAATATATTTCTATTAATAAATAAAACATTACTTTCTAATACAACTATCTTAAATACATTATTAAGGAAAATATCAGGCAAGCCTTTAAAAATAAGTAAAGATAACTAAAATAAACACAAGGGAAAACCAAATCAAGCGTGCCGTGCTGATGACGTAAATAAGCAGAATACCTTTTAACACCACTGCATTAATTACATAAAAAAAAACAATTACGCGCGCAAAACTTACCCAAGATTAACTGGTGATTAAAAAGCTGTCTATGATTTTATTTTTTTTATTTTCGTTCCACACTCAATATGCGTCCTGCAGTCTGGCGCTCGGCTGGGCCAATGTCGGGTGTGGAACTGAACGGTTTATTTTTATTCCATGCTCCGGCAGACACCGCAAGCGATAATATTTTTTTTTTCTATAGCGCATCTGTATATCGTCTGGAGTGATTAGCGATCCAAGATTAGTTTATAATCCCAATAATAGTAGGTGGAACTACATCTTTCAAAGTATACCATGCAAAATAACCCATCATGTAGTAATTAAGCATATTTACACATGAACAGTACAGCTTAGTGGTATGACAGTCGGTATCCGGCCTGGGTATGTGCAATTTTAGTTCTTTAGTAAACAAAACAAAGAATTTCGAAAGAATTCAAGCTAAATTCACCGAAGTATTATTAATGACAAAGTATATAACAAGAATGTAACAAACACGAGAGATGAGTTTCAAAATATTATAAGTGTAGGAACGACCTGGCCCCTCCCATCCGCTATCTAAAAACAGTAAGCAGTTTTAAAAATATGTATCAAATGCATCTATATATCAGTCACAAAAGGTAGTATAGAAAATT
>DWPT01001890.1:0-17384 GCA_018251895.1 Agathymus mariae mariae | reverse complement strand
GGCAAGACGAGGGTGCATATCTAGGATTTACCTTATACTTATTAATTTTGATTTATTTACGGAAATTGCCGTTACGTAAAATATTTTCCTATAACAATCAATATACTATTCCAAATTATAATTACATTATGAAATGTTCAAATGGACATCAGATTGAAATACTCAATTGTTTTTTCAGCAATTAAATACTGTAACAAACTACGATTTAAAATTGTAATATTGAGTCAAATTTTATTATTATGATTGTCTGCATTCTATTTGTATAGAATAGGTAAAATATGATGTATCTACTGTTTTCTAAAAGTTTCAATAGTTATAACATTTAGGGCCAGAAGGAAACATCCATCTCTGTCTGCCCAACGGGCGGTAATGTAACGTAATTGTATATGAAAATAAAAAGTTTGTATACTTAAATATTATGAGATTCGCTTAAAGGGCTCATAAAAATGTCATACATATTCGGTATTCTTATCACACTTATTTTTACAATATTTAAAATTGTCGGTTGAAGCTTTTGACGTGTGACTAGATAGATAATTATGTAACGTCTTTATCACGTCATTAAATTATGAATAAATTACCTTGTATGCATTAACATAATAGTTAATACACCTGCCAACCAAAATATATTTACCTTGTCTCATATCTTGTTGACCATGTAGTGCGTTTCGTTCAAATGTTCGACGCGCAGCGAGGCGGAAAGAAATCAAAATTAAAGGAAAAAACAGTACTCAGTCGCGCACGACTCATGAACAAACTGAACAGTTATAGTAGTAATTGAAGTAATATAACTTTAGAATAACAAGTGAAAATACTCGTCATTAATCATATCAATATTTAAATGATTACAGCATAGCTTTGGTACGGCATTATTTTTACAATCGTGTTGTAGATACATAGTCCATATCATTAAAGGGTAAACGCATTTTATTTTTTTAATGTTTTTTTTCCTTTCTTGCTTTAGATATTGTACAAAATAAAGATTAAAATTATATCATACGTCTTTAGTGAATTCTGCCTTTACTATGATGTCAATATTTTTACCTTCAGATTTTGAATAACATCGAGTTTATGGATATTTACAATTTCATAATGTTTATATCAATTAATCCCACGCATAACTCAGCATCCTTTTCATTAATTTTAGTTCCGTAAACTTAAAACATATAAAATCGTCTCGTATATGCGCAAACATCAATAATAACGTCGTGGAAGAACGTACAAAAAGTATTCGTCACATACTCATAACATAACAGAAGACTAAAAGTGGGTACAGCGTCGTAACTTCCAAGGTGTGCTTCCTGCATTACTACCCTTTGTCCGGTGTTCACGTCGACTCGTCACTTCTGCGAACAGCTCACTTGTCGAACCGGTCCGAATGCTCACGCCCACGACTACCGGCGCTCGATGGCTCTCCACGACCACACTTAACGTTTGCCGTCATAACATCGACGTTCGTTGCGGCTGCTTTTACTTGTGAGAATCTCGTGTCTAGTTTGCACAAAGTGTTAGGAATAACATCGACAGAGATGTTTGAACGCACTCGACTATTCACTGAGAGCTTTCGCATACTTTGATTGTTGCCGGACGGGGTTTTAATGATTTTGAGAAATTGATGGTACCTAATCAGTAGTTCCGAAATACTCATCGTTGGTTGAACTGAAAAATCAGCGCTTCTGATTTGTCGCTGTGTATTACTCTGTATCCAGACACTTTTGCTGCATAATGCTGCAGCGTATATTACCTTATTTTACTGTCTAACATAAGACACTATAATTAAGAACTTATATTGTCAAAGAGATTTTATTGTCAAACAAAAGTAACTTCAAACTTTATTTATTTATATTTAAATATTTCACAAAGGTTTAAATAAATTATTTTCATCGAGTTTCAACATGGCATTTCACTTACTCGGCTAGTGTGTGCTTAAAACATTAACTGTCAGCTGTCATTTGATCGAGTTTTCATACTCTGTTGTTGTCGTTGTTTTGTCGTATCTTACCTACATTGACAAACAATTCAAAATTAATCTGTGACTTTTCTCCTTATCGCCACAACGTGAATTGTTTATTTGTGTTTTGTATCACCAAACATAGCCATCTTAAATCAAATGGACAGTTGAAACCGAATTTACTGCTATTTCTTAATTTTTGTGGGATACGTCAGGACATATATATGATACATACTAAAACGCATGTAGCCTGATCGTAAATTGCGATGATTAATGTTTAACTGATCCATCGAGACCGTAGTAAAACAATTAGTATCGCCTCGGCATTGTTCGCACGTCGCGGTCGGCCGGTCGTGAGTAGGAAGGCCGTATGTCGATCTGCCGCGAGCCGCTCCCGTTCTGCATATTAACGTACATTACCCACTGCCCTGGTACGGTGGTGTGTTGGGTTAGGCAAACCTAGTAATTGTAACGGTTGTTTACACAGGTTCGACGCTACTTTAGATACACTTTCAAGATTATTCTTAGTTGCCACAATTAATATAAAGATAACAAATTAATGACACATGTCTTTTGTTTTTTTTTGGATCAGAGTTTTGTTTCATTATAGACAACTGTTGGATTAATGGTTAGTTAGAGCTTTTGGGTTCAATTTTATCAGTTGTAAAATTAAGGAGATATTTCGGCTTTAATGAAACGGAGATAAAGAATTTGGTATATACCTATTTAGACAATACAAATCACCGAAACATGCGTTTTCATATTATCATACGCACATATATGTAAATACTTTGCCGAGCCATAAAATTTGATTATGCAAGTGTCATCCAAATTTGTAATAAAAAGTATTTTTTGATGTTTATTCGTTATTACCTTCACCGCGTTCGAAGGACCGTCATTGTAAATACAGGTGTCTAAAGTTGTCTAAACTCGGCATTCACTAAACGGTGTGAATGTCAGTTCAAGATTCAATGTAGGTGCCGAGATCTGCCACACTCGTTCTGCATACGAAACTCTTCATTCACCTATTGCCCTGATACCTACAGTGACACAATATTACCATTTGTCACCGTTACTCCAGTGTACTGGTGATAACTGTATCTGGAGATCGTATTCAATACGTGGGAAGTACAGTGAGGATGTAGGAAAGAGCACATTTAATGTTTACTTGTATTGATTTTTTTTTGTGGGTTAAATCATTCTTATTCACAGAACCGCATATGGCTTTAACAAACTTTAACTATAAACAATTAAGAGGTAAAGGAGATCAAAACCAAAAAAATATTTATTTGTCACAATAATGGCTGCAATAGCCGGAGATTAACCACTGAATCTTAAGCTTGGGAGATAAGGTCACTATGAATGATTTATACGGGACGGGCTTGTTGTGGGTCAAGACGTAAAGATGACAATTCTACAAGTATCTAGGTGTCTACTTGTTTCAGTGTCAGCTAGACAATTGTCAAAACAAAATCAAGTAGGAACCAACTACAAACTTCTAGTAATGGACGCTTTTACTCATGGTGTCAATTTGGCGAAATGTCTACTTCTTTCATTTCTCGGCTACATCTCGAAATTATCATAAATTGTAAAACGAATCGCCGAGGAGTGCAAATGTTTGTACAATAAAGGTGTCGAGTGTCTGTTACATAAAATGGTATTTATTGAACAATATCGACAACGAAGTACCAATACATCTTAACTCACGAAACTAATATTCTACGCAATTCTCTGATTTCACGAAGCACTCACGTTTGATCCTGACAGGGAGTATTAGGTTAAATAGTATTTTTTTGCAGCCTGTATGTAATGGGGAAGAAGAAATAGGCTTTGCGCCTGATATTGTGTTCCTCTTCGTCCATATAATGTTAAATTAAATATTGTCACATGTTGGGAACAGAGCGTATTTCCGACGTCTTCAACCCCATCGATGCCTAAATCTACAGTAACTAATTATACATTATAAAAGTTCCCAATTTAAAAAAAAAATATTATTATTAAAGCAAATTTCCATCACTCATTATCAAAAGAAGTACTTCTTCAGCGTTACAAAAACGCTTTATTTGACAACTTTTTCTTATTCAGTTAATGTGTTTTGAATCTAATAATACGAGTAAGTTTCGATTTATGTATTAAATTATCATCACGTATCTGTCCGTATTGTTTTGTTTCTTGTATTAGTATTGTGATGTCAATAAAGATGTTGCTATCTCAGATAAAGAGATTAAGTCGCCTTAATATAATATTTCTTATTTCGTAATCAGTCTTGTTTTGTAATGTAAATAAATGTTACGCATTAATAAATCTAATGACATACTTACTGTACAAGGCAACTCGGTTATCTTGCTACGTCGACAATTTACGTGAGCCGCGCGTTATTTTAATACTTTGAATGAAATAATTAGCCAGTGGTAGGTCATAGACGGTCCGGATCATACGGTGGCAACAAGAAGATCACGCGCGCTCATTCTTATCGATCATATCAATCAATTAAGTATTAATATCAACCATATAATACATACCATATCGTCTCACTTATAATTTCAAACACAATCAAGTAAATTCAACAATTGTGTAGTGGTTAAGCAGTGACCCAACAGTAACAGTTTCGGTAAAAGACTAGTATTTTAAAAACGTACCTTAACAAAACCTTGTTTGTAGTTTTTCTTCTTGTCACCTTCATAAGCTATTTACATAACATAATTAACGATTTTGCAATTATAATTTTGAATCACAAATGCAATAAGGAAGTACGTAATACACACATTTTTTGTAACTATCTGAGCACATTACGACAACGATTTCCTCCGGTGTCTTACCAACAAATTTAATTACCACTTCAAGGTAATACGTAAACTAGATATTTATGACGCAGGAGTAAATTAGTTATTATTGTCTTGTCGATTTCAGTCTTGGAGAGTCCGCTCCCTGCTCGTTATGCATCCTGCTAAGCAACCGACGAGACTGCAGCGAACGATCCCTTCTGTCCGGTCGATGAGCTCTGGACCACCGAGTTTAAGTCCGACGGTACTTATGCGTCGAGAATTAAGAAATGTTTTTTTTTTATTTTTGTTATACCAGTACCATTAATAGGCCAATTAATAATAATAATACCTCCTTAAATTCACTTCCGTGACTCTTCACAAAGCAGCAATATTAAATATATGCCAGATTGTTCGTAAATTTCTTGAACCAGATACAGATAATACTACATTCCTACAACCTTTTACATATGAAAGCACAGAAAACTAAGTTACACTTGGCATACGCCCGTGTTATCTTAGACTACCTGGTGTATCTAGAGAAAATGAAATAAAAAAAAAAACATGTTAATGAAATTTATTTAATATTACCAGTAATAAGCCAATCCCCAGTTACTATCTGGTCGACAGTGCGTTTGTAATGCCTTTCGTGTTACGAACATTAATCGGCAAAATGACTACGATTATTATCTATTAAGAATAGATTCTTAATTGTGGTAATGATGTTTTAGTGTTTCCATACACCAAACATTTAATTTATACGTGTTCTGTGCTACTGTTTCTTCTAATGCGATGTTATATAAGTATGTTATGTAAAACAATACCCGTATTTGGTACTGTACGAATATCATCATGTACATTGATTTTACTTACAACGGGTTGCCTTTTGTGTAATGGAAAAATTTCTCTAAATATATCAGTCTCACATCATGCTTCGATCTTGCTACAGGGAGTAAATTTTATCGAAATAGAATATAGTAGAGTTCTTAAAAATAACAGTGACAATTGAGTCTCAGAAATCTTAAAGCCGAAATGAACTGCTAACGAAGAAAAATAACCGAGATACTGGAGTTATGACTGCTTAACGGGAATTCATAATTGCTTATAAAGATCAAAAATACGCAAGTGAGTGCCTCCCTACCACATTTCGCAAAGCGAGCTTCTTATTTCAAATAGCGGACATTCAGCCGAGCACAGATAATAAATGTGGGCTACGATGGCCAGATAAGCCACAATCATTTCTGCCTTTGCAGAGAAAATGTGGCCGTTTTAATTGGCTTAAATTTTATTACCGTTGGCGCATTTCGCAAAAGCGCGTCACTACATCTTTATTACTGAAAAATACAGTTCAAAATCGCATAAAACGTATCTCATCGGAAGATAGGTGATGTAGACGATAATTCGAGATGCATGCAGCGTGTTTACGCGTCTGTTACGACGGAAATGAGATGGTTTTATTATCTGTGGTCGGTGATGTTAACGCACTGAAAGTGTGGTTTTCTATTTTGATATCCGAAGTGTCAACTGGTGTCGGCGGACTTTTTTTCTTGTTTTAATGTCGACATGGGAATCTACTCAACTCGGCGACTAAGCAGACATCATTTGTTATTATTATGGCAAAATTAAGTTAATAATCCAAAGATTCACAGTCAAATATAGATTTACTTGACGATTAATGTAATTATATATTTGTGTTGATTAAATTAAATAAAGACTTAATGATGAAGCAATTCTTTTCCGTCAAGTAATCGTTAGAGATAGTACATGTATAGTATTTTTTTTGTATTGTGATGGGTCGATTTTACAGTGCTCGATTTTAGGTCTGTTCTTTATTTCAGTTTATATAAACGATTCGCCGTATTTCATTAACAATTATGCGCACATTGTCTTTTTAGCTGATGACATACTTTTAACATTTACGACTTAAAAAAATAAATTAAATATTGATAAAATGAATTTCTCAGATTTGTTTACTATAATTAATTTAGTAAACGGTTGTTCCATTACCGTTCATTATGACAGTTATTTTAATCTGTCGTGATGATACATACAACTGTCAATCTTGATGTGTGTGAAGTAAAATTAGCGCCTAAAACCCACTTCGCAATTCGTTGCGTATTGCGGCGGCCTATAATACTCCCCCCAATCCAATGCTGGCAGAACAGGGTATCGTAAGAGGCGACAGAAGTCAGCCTGTTTGGTGGTAAGGCTTCGCGTAAAGATTATATTATCAGAATCATTATTAAATCGTTAATATTATTATCTTTCCGTGAAGCCCGCCTGGCTAGCTACCACCCTCCTGCTTGGGTCAGCCGCCAAACGACTCGTAGTGTTCCGGCTGGGGGCTTGAGAGAAAGTACTTTCTTTCTTACCTTCTCCTAATTTCCTGGCCAACAACGCATCTGTGATACCTTTGATCTTGCCGATGTGCATGGGCGACGGTGACCATTTACCATCAAGTGGCGCGCCTGTTCTTTTGTAGGCTATTACCGTTAAAAAAAATACCAAACGTTGTTTTAAAGATATGCTGAGGAGTTCATAACATGAGCGGATGTGATAAAGCAGGTTTTCTAAACGGTAGCAGAAGCAAGAAATAATGTGCATAAATGTATTTACAGAATACCTAAACAATTAAATGACGATAATTAAATTTTAGTTATATGTCATAAATTTATAAAAGTGGTGTTCCTGATAGAAAATTTACAAAAGGAATATGCACTACATAATTAATTATGCGAACACGTAATGGTTAACCCTCATAAATCAATATAGTTTCGTCAGCAAATAATTTGTTTCACAACAAACTTAGCAGATATCATAGAAATGTTATTCTCGGACATCGTATAAACTTTCCGCCGCAGTTTTATTTCAACAAAACAAACTTGGAACATACGTCAGACATAAATGGGCGTGGATTTACCCATAACAATACTAATATCGGAATAAACTTCCGATAAATAGCACCATGTATCACATAACAGACAAGGACAAGGAACATTTTGGCTATTGGCAAAATATTTTTTGTAGATTATTTTCGAACTAAGTAGACAGGTTGTTTCGTCGTTTGTTACTTGTATTTTCTGTAACATTCTTCTTTTAGTTACCTTCATCAGACTAGCTCCTGGAAACGCTAATACGGAGACTTGTTCTTTCAAACGGACTGCTGTGGGGTTTAGCTATTGAAATAAATTACTCTTGAATCGTTTAGAGTTTATTACGGATGATATTTACTACTTGCGAAATAAATATACGACAGTTCCGTTTTATCTAATGAGCCATAGAAAGTCAAAAATAGTAACTGTAAAATTTTCTCAAAGAAGTTCGGACTGAACAAAGAAGTTGATTTGTTAGCCAATCAGCTAATAACATAGACCAATATTCTCCCAAGAAAAATAATAACGTTTCTTTTCTATTTCTTTAGCTTTAAAAGTATAATATCAAGATTTGACCACAACTATTTTTATATATCAATAGATAGCAGCAAAAAATGAGAAATTTATAAATTCTTTAGTTAAAAGAAAATAATGCAGTTCTTTGTTACTCTGACAACAAACAGGATATACAGTCGTCTGTTGAACACCAATTAATTCAATAATATGTACCAACAGATCCAATGTTGAGATATGAAAACTTAATCGAGATTATTCGTGACTGGAGCGGCATTTGTCATTTCACGCTGACAACATAAGATGTTTGTCTTACGAAAGAAGAATACTTGTTCTTCTTGCGTTGATTCCATACTTCTGTTTCTCGAAGTAAAATTATATATGTGTTATCCAATAAACACGCTGCAACTTTCATATATTTTTTGTTAAGACCGGATGCGGAGTATACAAAACTAAACACGAGTTCACGGTTGTACTCAAACAGATTTCGTTAAAGCGTTGTCAGCACGAACGACCTCGTATAGCTAATTAATAGTCGATCGAATCAATGTCGAGCATCTAATCTGCTCAATACTAATGTTTACAATTCTACTCAAATAGGTCAACTCGACACTTGCCACTAACTTAGCACCGTTTAATATTACTAATGACGTTATAATCTGCGAGTGATTTGATAGTAAATGAGATTGTATCGGTAATTTAGAATTAAAAGCCGGTACGACCGTGGCTCGCGTTAAATTGTTGAAAAATTAATCGGTTATCTTGCTGAAATTGTTTTATGATTAAGTATTAAATAGAACGTGGTTATAACATAATAATAATAATACACACAGACCCTAGAACTTCTTATTAGAAGGCTGAGAATAATAGACGCCTATTAAATTCACTGGGTTTTATTTTCGTAGTTGGCAAAACAAACAAATTTGTTGCATGAATATATGTATTTTTTTTAACTGCTTCATAGGTTTTCTCATACTATACACATAGAAACACAAGAATGTATTTAACAAAAAACAAACCGACTTAAATTTGAAGAAGGTAAATTCTTGGATTCGTCTCCGATTTTTCACCATTAGAATAGCATTGTTTTCTTTGAGTTCAAGTGAAACCAGACGGGAAGTATACCCTCCAAAAAAAAAATAAGGAATTTTCCAAATCTGTTAATAAATGACGTAAAGTTCTGAGGTAACAAAATTTCTATATATTGAAGTTGGTCAAAATACAAAATAATGATTGAATATTTATAGCTGGTTGTGATATCAAACAAAAAAAGAAAAACAGATACGGATATTGCGGGAAAAGTGACATGCGACTGATGTTATAGAGGTGTTGGGTGGAATTAACTCGTGCAGCTACTAGTACATGCGCTGAAGTCTTGTTATTTCTGATCGCAGTTTATCTCGGCTCGCGAACGGCTAATTAGAAGTATGTAAAATATGAGTAGCGGTTTACACAAATCTTATGTTAATTCTCGTTATATTGCACTCTCACCACTTTCTTCGGTGTGAGCTAAATTATCATCTTGTCTCCTTTTACTTATAATTATATACTGAACGAATATTTTTAATACGAAAGCATTTTATTTATATTAAAAATAAAATTAAAAATGATAATCCTGTTCATGGTAACGTACAAGTAAGTGATAAGCGAATGGTAAGCAATCGAGGAACTCTCAATCTCGGAGTGTTTCCGGCAGTTGCTCGTATTGGTTTGCGGATGCGGGATCATTGTACACAGCAGAACTGGTGACGCGGCACTTAATCAAATTGCATTTCAAGCATTTGCCGAGACGATGGCCATCAATGCACTGAAGTGGGCAACCATTCGCTTGAGAATCTATGTGAACTGAATATATTTTGACAACTATTCAGAGTTACTAACAAGTAACCAGTAATATTTTATTGTACCCATGATGCGGAGAATAATATCACAAAATATATTATTCAAGTAAAAATCCTCGTAAATGTTGAAATGCAGTATGACACGCATATGCATTCAAGGATTCGCATGCCTCAAATTCCTTATAGGGATGTGATTACTACGTTATCTAACGTAATATCACTAATCTCGCCTTGAAGCGGCAGCCGTCTAGACAGGCATTACGGCGGTTATAACATATGGCTTCTAATAACAAAGTGTGGCGTGCCGCAAGGGACATCTCTCGCACCTTTTATTTTCTAAGCTGTTGTATAAGCACTTATATTTATTTTATCGTGAGTCATGTTCACGTTTAATTTGGCTACTAAGTTTTTTATTTCTTTTTCAACATATGGAAATAAAAAGCGACACAGAATTACATTTTAATAGTCACTGTTAAACTAATAACGGATGAAATAATGGCGTCAGGTTACTCGTACTAGCTGGTACTAACATCTACCACACTACCAAATCCCAACGGAATAAACTGGAACCACCCAGTTGCACGCATGGTGGTAAGGTAGGTGGTTTTAACCAGTCGACTAGCGGTAGCAAGGGAGTGTGGTCACTCTCCTCTCAAAATCATTGGTGAAATGTATGACGACCCTGTAGCCCAGTCGGTACTAAGCTTTGCCTCCCGATCGAATGGCCAGGTTCGATTCCAAACCTAGACTATTAGTGATTGTGTGAATATTAGAAAGTTGAACTACATAAGACACATAAGTTAAACACATAACTTATTGTTTACCTGTATCTTTCAAAACCTTCTAGATCACAATAAGCTAGCAGACGCTCACTTTGCAGCTATCACTCATAGGGTCTACCCACTCTCATGATGCTCCGTTTGGAGCGAAATACGTGTTGGTGACGGTATGTATGTTAGTATATACTTTAATTTATCATAAATGCATATTTTCCATCGTGGGAGGGAGGGAGGGTGGTTCTATGCATGTATAGAAGTATACACCGTCATACATTGTGCTTACGGATTGTTGCAAAGTGAATTATTACTAATTTAATAACAATAAATTTCCACAAAGTAACGCCTGATACTATCAAGCTAGAAAAAGGCCAAAAATTTACCTATTACGTAAGTAAATATATGATACAAGTTCCATGTCTAAGTTAAAACGTCTCGTTAGTTCGCGAATAAAACATAACTTATATTTATGAAGTACCATTGCAACAAAATAGCAGTAATTGTACATATTACTTACATACAACCACCGTAGGTATTTGAGTTCGTATATATTTATATTTCAGCCTAAGGCGGCGCGTGCGCGTGTGCAGCGAGAAAGTGTGCGTAATGAAATTCGGCGCGTGCCGGAAAGCGGAACTGATTACGTCAAGGTGTCCATCTGTACTAACTCGGCCGCCGGGATACATGGAGTTAAGGAATATGACGCATGAGTTACCGTCGAAACTGATTTAGTTAAGCAAGGACAAGATGGGGTTTGAAAAGGTCGTGAAGTGCTTTTATTACGTGTTGATATTACAGTATTATTATTACAGAAATCGAATGTTTCCTACAATGGGTTGAAGGACATGAACCTTGCATGGTGACGAGGTTTTTTATTTTAGTTGTTTTGTATAATTCACCTACAGTATCATAGAGAACGAGTAAGATTGACTTGTTTTTACAAAAAATAACATACAAAGAGTTACAGTTGAGTGCAGTATTTCCTCATCGTAAATGAACTTTCAACGTGTGTATTAAAACGAAATTAAATTTAAACGGAATTATCATAAGTGATTGATCGGTCAAATGGTATGTCAAGTGCCGAGTGCAGTAACGGTGGCGATTTATGACATCATTGTTTTCACTAAGGAGAAGGTTACGTCACCTACCATCTGCTGGACGGCTTTAGAACTAGGCTGCCTCAGTTAAAACGAACGACAACGGCTGAAGTTTAAGAGTACATGTCAAGTACCAACTGTGCAAACGATATGCAAAATGTATGAGAAGAAAATGAGAGTAAATTTATGCTTCTGAGATATTTTCGTAATCGTAACACAAATTTTACGTAAAATAGAATAAGATTGAAAAGCAACAGTTTAGCTAACCCTCATCGTTAATTACAAAGATGCTGAATAATTACGTTACTTGTTCGTAATTGTTCAGTGAGCGTTTTTAGTTGCAATGTTATTACCGTATAGTTGTAAGTTGTCGAGTGGTTTGTCTCTCGCCATCTCTCGGCAAGACCTGAGCAACGCTCTCGGTGTTACAGACGTCCCTGAGGGACCACTAACCATCGGGTCGAGCTCCTTCCCGTATTGCCATATTATTAACATAAAATAGTAATAGCAATATATAACTCATCACATCGATGGCTATAAGAATTCCAAAATAGAAAATTTATTAATCTAATTTTCTACGTCTTTAATCGTTTCATGTCTGTAGACAATTATTATTTCAAGCTAGTGTTCGAGAATAAATTTACACTGATTATTGCCATAATCAAGACCCTTCGACATTAAAAATGCATAAATATCAGCTACTCATAAGTAATTGAATCTTAAAAACGTCTAAAAACTAGTCTCCGATACGGACTGCTGTTTGCAACCCTTTTGGTGCTCTTTACAAACCTCCCCTATTCACGCCCTTCAACTACCTTGATCAAAGAGATGGGGGTACACGATTGAAAAATCGCCCCAATTTTGAGAATAATGCTTTATACAACGAATTTTTAGGAATCGGATTCAAAAAAGTTTTTGTAATGCGCAATTACTGTAAAATATTTATAGGTTTTGTTTATACTGTTAAAGAGCTAATTTACGAACAAGTTTACAGCTTCATTTATGACTGGCTGCTTAATGTTATCGTCCCTGAAATATAAACACCTCCAAAACAGAGAAAGTCCACAACGGAGGACGTCTATGACAGAGGGCGTTTATGACAGAGGAGGCGTTTACAAGAGAGTTCGTCCAAACAGAGGACATTTTTAAACGCTGACCCGAGTCACACTTTTGGTCTTGCACACTTGGTCCATCGGCTGTGTTGATCATTTACCATTTGTTATCAGGTAATTGAAGAATTATTGCTTTAATAATACTCTATTACACCATTAATTAAAAGGTTCAACTTTCGGTGTAATAAAAGCCCCGTAGCGACATCTGTGTTGTCACCGTTAAACCACTTATATATATTGTTAAATTATTATATTGCTATATAATACTATGCAAAAGTTTATGAAATGTGAAGATCTAAAAGAAGGTGAATAATAAGTTCACATAATAACTTACATTCATCTTACACACGAATAATAAATAATATTCATACGTGCTTTTCAGTTGACAAAATTCTGATTCAGCTGTAGTTACTCATTTACGTCCCTCTAGAACAGAGCTTTTAGCAACTAAGAAGTCTTGGAGCTTAATCCAAGTCGCCGCTCGAGTGCAGATTGGAAGGATTATTCACCAAGCAAAGTGGCCAAATGTTTTATGCCGTTCAACTTTATCCCATTAAACATTAAATAATAATAATCTGTACCATTTACTTTTGCACTCTAAAACACGGATGTATTTTCAAATTTTTACCACTACTACAGTCACCAACCATCTACAATCAATGTTTCTTAATTTAATAAGTTAATTAGGCCCAGAAACACTATCTTAATTCAATTACAGAAAACGTGATCGAATCCTCAAGCGAGAAATACCGTAGGCTCACAAGGTCTACCGACACAGCTCACAGGATTAGCAGGCTAAGTGATAAGAGGCCGGCCTCGTAGATCGAAAGATCGATAAACGTGAAGACAGAAGGGTCATACAAAGGCGACAACGGCTTTATAAAAAGAGTATAAACGAGATGGATCTCGTTTAACCGTTTTAACAATCCACTTTCGAACTCAACAAGATAGCGAGTATCTACTGAATTCGCACCGATCAGCTTAGCGCAAGTTAGTACAGGTCTATGTCCAGCATTGGACTTGTAAAAGTTGATTTATAGTCCGATGAAATTATAAAAATTAAGTAATTTCATAAGAGTAATCTAGTTATTTATCCAAGACGCATAACTGCGATTCACCAACAAGAAGCACAGACACCAATTACAAAAATATGATTAGCATAATCAAATGATTTCCATACGTCATACATAACGCATAACAATATGCGTCCGACCGTGACGGTTATGATAATGAAGTCGTAATAACGGTTAATAGCACTAGTGGCGCGTGTAACCTTTGTGACCGAGTGGATGACCCGTGTGACGATCATACAATTACTAGATAATAATAGCTAAAAAGTCCTTACAAAAACTGAAATTTCTATCACAATGTCTTGACTTTGGACTATGTAAATCACCTGTATATACAAATAATACAATTTTAACTGATCGCTTTTTGTACATGAAGGATATACGAGAAAAACTACTATTAGGGGCCTTTATTAAAGAAACAGAACCCAAAACAATAGTTGTCGTAGTTTTTATCTGTTACTATGTGCATTTGTGCGTGGTAATCTTAGAAACGGTTTACGGATCTTGTTATGATTTTCGCTAATGTATTGTTATAACATGTAATGTCACATAATATTTAAAGTTCGTTTCATTGTAATTCGTCCATGAATAAAAAGTTATAAATCAATATATTTGTCACAGAACGAGAAAAAGTCCTAGTCGCAACCCTAAATCAATACAAGAGTGATTTTTAGCCGTAAGGCGTAGTTTTTCTGAAGCGACGGGGTTTGCTATTTCTCAAATAAAATTGTCGTAAAAATCGTAACTTGATATGCGTTGCTCAGAGTGGAAGAACAGAAAGTAGAGTCTAAAAATTCATTACGATATTAAATACAGATTCAGCCGACACTCACTTTATGTGTCATCAAGTCATGGTTGTCGATGCCACATGAAAACAAGGGTATCTTAGTTCTAAGCGATGGTATGAATATATGTATGTATTGTGATTCATTATCAATATAATTATAGCTAAGAATGAGAGAACGGTAGTAAGTCTTCAAAAAATAATTAAACAATTAAAAATCCATCCATCATTACACATAACTGTCCAACTTCTGAATTCCAATTTCTTGTCACAATATGAAGGGTAAAGTCTACATACGTATGTAGTTATATGATATTTAAAAACACTGATTAACTATCAAATAGGATTTTCACAATAGTAGTTTTAAAAATCGCGACGTGTTGTGATGCTAATTTGTAATACTAATATCACAGCATCACATCGGACATAGCACATAAAGTGACTAACATTTGACACTATTTTCAAAAGTCTATCAACACCAAAACTAATGATACACCAATTAGTTAAACTCGACACCGACAAAAGACAGGGTGACCGCGACGCTGCTATGTGTGTAATTACTAATTATAATGCCGTTTTTTTGTTATTACGTAAACGGACTTTATAACGATAATTTACACAAAGCACATTCATCAATTAAAAAAGAAAACTGGAACAATATATGATATATTGAAAAGTGTATAATTTAGAATATATATAGGAATTACTGAAAATTTACAACCGGAATTGTAATAGCTGAGCGCTCAAGTACAAAAAAAAATGAATGACTATTTCATTCGATCTATCATATCGATAATTAGTTCTGGATCATCAAGTGGCTTTTTCTGTCTTCTGCACCTACTTGAAAGGCTTTTTTAGCATAATTTCAATACAATTTAATGGTATATTTGTACATAATATTACTTGAAGAAATATTAAAATTTCAATAGCAAGTTGTCAACAAAATACTGACGTGTGTTTACACAGGTGGAATGAATACCTCCAGCGTTTAACACATTTTGCAGAATTTAAAAATACATATGCTGATCTAAAGACGTTCGGTTGATATACTTCTTATTTTTATTACACGACTAAAACCAGTGATTTTAATTTCAAGTACTTAACTATTTTGTATCGAATACAATTTTTATTGCATATAATCTTTATCAAGTCAATTTTTAATTCGCTATTTATTTAGCTATTAGTCATATCGTGTGTAGTTTCTTTCTGTGATGTTCCAAAGGTAATGTTTATTGTTAGATACTTGCGAGTTCACGATATAATCGTGAGAGGATGAAACGAGTCGTAAACGTATTGCCGACCAAGAAGGAAACTGTAAACCCGCTTACTTACTGGGCTCAATAATACTTACTAGGCTGCAATGGAAATTATGTCCTCATATAAGAGCATCGCTGAATTAAGCATTCAGAGTTCAGAGCCTAGTGACCTCTAAAATAAAAGAATCGAATGCCTTTCCTGGTTCTTAGTTCAGCGGGGTGCCTTACTGAATCAACTGTGGGCTGCACATCAACTTGGTAAGAGGCTCCTTATACTTCCGATAAGTATTCTAAATACAAACGGCACGTAGATCTATCGAGGTAATTTGAAGAGTTTTAAGCACGTAGGACCAATAATTAAAAGAAATATTTAATTTTGGTGGAAAGTAATATTGACTTATCATATGGCCTTCTCGTGTTACATTAAAATTTAGAAAGTGGTTTCCTATCATTTCTTATTGAAAACACGGAATATGAATATAATTCAATTAACTGAAATCATAAATAATAATAGAAAATAAATTCTATTTGCATTTTTGAAGTAAGGCTTTTTGTCAGGTATTATGTTTATTGCTAAATTATAATAAAAATTGAAAACTTCAAATTCGCCAGTGTCATGTTAACCAAAAATTAATTAGTTTTAAAACATAGATTGCAGGTCATTGAATACACATTTATATATTTAATTTAGGTCATTGTCAATCGATCGCCAAACAGATGAATAAAAATTTTCAACGCATATTTAGCAATTTAAATCGATCAGTACCGTAGAGATTTTATAAAATCAAGGTTAATTACATGAAACGTTAAGCGATTAATTTACAATGCCGTGCTTATTTTGTGACTATTGGTATTAGATACTGTAAGTGATTTTACGGAGCCAATTAAAATGTCTGTTTAGTACAACTTCATCATGCGTCGATTCAGAGACGCCGTTAGTCATGTACCACTTGGTACATTTGGTACTGTAGTTTTATCAGATAATCCTATTCAAACGGACGCGAACATACCGACATAGACTGTCTAACATACACATACGACATACACTATCTAGTGATTTCGCCATCCGTTTGATACACGAGTAGGTATTTTGTTTTTCCTTACAATTGTTTGCATGACATAATGTAAAACCATTATACCTGCCTATAGGAAATCGTTAGCGCGTAATTTAATACGCATATTACTTAAATCTTTCTATTATTTACTACCTAACTATCGTCATGCCTAAAGTACTTCATTATTTACGGCCCCGTTCCCCGGCTCGTTCCAAGGCTATACGACATATCCTGGTACCCACACATGCATAACCATATCCAATGTTTGCTTTATACAAACCAAACTAGCGTACC
>DWPT01001889.1:0-17384 GCA_018251895.1 Agathymus mariae mariae | reverse complement strand
GTATGATCTAATTACCCCATCATCGAATCACTCAACACAAGCCAAGTTTACAAACTTTCATTTAAATCATATGTTTGTTGCAGACTACGTATTGTAATAACGCTACTGCATAGTTGTTCATGTCTGATTATAATGTATTTAACTTTAATGCCAGATTAAATAACCTTTTTTTGAGATAGCGCGCTTTACTATCTAAGGCGCAACTTGCCATCAAAAGGGATTGTAGTTGAGCATTTACAATAAATAAATGCCAGAGACATTCTGGATTTAAATGTAGCCCAAGTTCTTTAAATGGTTCAGGTGGGCCAATACGTTCATATAACTCACAGACATACAATAAAATTTTCCCACCTGTATATTCCAACGGTGACAAAGCGGTAATTGTTTATCGCCACCTCTGAATATTGTAACGTTGAATTTGAAATAAATTTCTACACAGTGAAAGCGGTGCATAGAAGGACGAACGAATTTTTACAAAGCTCCGTTGTTTAAAAGGAAATTTAATAAAATTGATATCATGGAATATCTTATATAATTGATATTTTCTTTAAATTTACACTTCTAAATTGAGGAGGGTAATATTTATAGAAATAAATAACATGATATTAAATTTATAACACGAATAAATTCCAATGGATTTTTAACCGGTTGGCCTTTGAGTTAAATACGTTAAAACAATTTTACTGATTCTACGAGGAAGATAGTTAGCCAGGCAGATAAGGAACCCTATCAAATTAAACGCGTAATACGGAGACTAAATATTTTTTTATTGAGCCTACCAACTTTTAATTTATTGAGGAAAAACTAATAGGAACGGCTAACGATATAAATTTATTCACATTTATAAGCGTGAGCACACACAAAAATATATGCACACTATTATTTGCTAACACAAACAAAAAGTGTGAACGTTATTATTATAATAACGATTTTATGAGATAAAATCAAAGTAGACAGTGACGACACAGCTTTGAACTCCTGCCGTTGTTGAGGAACATAGAGAGATGATAGTAGAGTTTATTTTATTGTTAAAAAAATAACTTTTAATGTACCTCATATTTATTCGCATAGACCTGCCACGTTGCAAGTTACAAAAGCGTAATCAGTTCATTATATATTTTATAAAAATAAATAACAAGGTAAAGGTATTAAGGGAAAGGAAGGGAGAAGTTGTTAGAAGCACAATTTATCTTTAAAACTTACTTACCTTGTTAGACACGCGCCCACCCTCTAGACACATCTTGTTTACGTGCAAGTCTTGGATAAACAAGTTGTATCCCAAGGATTAGAGTCAAGAGTTTGCACGAGTGATTGACATGGTTTATTTCTATGATAACTAGTTTGGAAGAACTTATATTACCTAAGTTCTAAATACAAACCGCTATGATGAATTTTGTGTGAGTTGACTAAAGCTGACGTTTGAGAACTTCGTTGAATTTGGATTACTTCTCTTGTGTAATCATCATCTTTAAATAGTGGCAATGTGTTGTATTCAAACTAATAGGTTTAATATCGAAACGCCTATCTAGTCTATTTTTCATTCGATTCTTGTTACAAAACTATAAGTATAACTTTTGTTATAAAACTATAATATTGTACTTGTTGTTCACTCATTAGATATCATTTAGTCTTGAGAAAATCTATTACCAAGTACTAAGTACTTTGATGAGAGAATTGCAGATGAAAAAATTGTTTTATTAGATTAATTTAATGAACATCTTAAGACGTAAAAATAACTTAAAAAACAAATTGTCAAAAGTACCTCAACAATTGGCATCATACGTTATAAATATCAATAAACAATATTAAAATATAATAATTTTACGTTATAAATACCATGAGTTAAAATCATAATACCTTATATATATCTTAAAGACATAAAAATATCACAACAATAACATAGATTACCTTCTTGAGGTCTATGTCCAACAGTAACTGAAAGTAAAAATTATGACTAAATCATTTCAATATATACTTAACTTTAGATGATACAAATATGTTGCTCAAATCAGCCAGATTATAGCGTCATCAATCGGTAGCCCAGGCGTCATTGATTACAAAAGACCTTGACAAAATATTATTGTGAATATGTCTGTATGTTTGTATATACGCATGAATGTAACACAATCATTAACACACCCGAATATTATAATAAGAAAAAAAGGGAACTGTATAATACTGTAATATTATATATAATGTTGTATGCTCATGTAACAGCTCTATGTACAAATATAATTCTAGACGAGCGAATACAGCCAGAAACTGGTTACATTTGCAATAACTTACGTCCAGTTATTCCCAACGGCGGAGTTCAGAATCTGATAGGCAAGAACTTATTGCAATGCTACTATAGCAGTATTTATTGCATATATATAGTTATCTTTATCTATAGTATCGTTGTCGTCTATAACTGATCTCGCAGCTTCTAAATATCTTAGATAAGATAACCAAATCTGTACATATAACAAAATGTTATCTGATCGCTTTCTGAACTTGAAGTTTATATATAAGAAAATCTATTGTTAGGGGCCTTTTTTAAAGCAATCTAACCCAAAACAATAGTTATTAGAAGTTTTCTTCGTTATATGCGCGTTTGTGTGCGCTAATGTCAAAGACAAACCCAGTCGTATAAAAATGCAGGTGCTATTTCTAATCGTAAGGCGTAGTTTTTCTGAAGCAAAGCGAGGGCGGCTAGCCAGTAAATAATAACATCGATTTCTGGTACGTATTAGTTTTGTACACAACTTGCTCGCCGGTTATAAATGTTTTACAGTTCGCATATTTATTTCTACTCAAAATTTTTACATCATAATATGTTTTATAACTAAGAGGATAATATGACTATAATAACATAAAACACTGAGATAAATCATATAATTTTGTATATTTACTAATGACTAAACCCAATGCAACAAAGCCATTTAACGTAAAATTACAGTAAACAATTATTTTAATTTAATTACATGAATAAGTAATGAATGATAATTTATTAAATTGAAATAATACAACCAAAAAACTTATTGTGAGGGTGGTTCCACTCGTAATAATGCGAATGCAAGAATAGTTTCTACCATACTGAAACTTTTGCTCGAACCTCGAAAGCAAATACCAAGTAGGAAAACTTGGCCCTACCGTTACCGGAACAGGGAATATATCGACCTGGTTCGACGATAACAATAATTGTTGGAAATTATCTATGTACGTACATAGTTTTTAACTTTACGCTATTTTATTTCAATGTATTCTAAGACACTAAAACATCTTTAAATTTATGCTTTTTTTTGCGACGTGGCCACCATTTGTGATGCACATCTGCAACACTGTTGATAGATGCCTTGCTGTTCAAGAACAAAGTTGTAAACCCGTTTAATAAGCCCTCATTGCCTAAGTAAACAAAATGCTTTAAAACATTTCGTTTGGTTTTTAGAAAGATATGGTAGCTAGTTAGGCTGATAATAAATGTTAAGAGCTTGCAAATGATCGACGGGAATAAATTGTGGTTTAAAGGTCACCGACTTTCAAAAGACGAGAATGAATCCGATAACAACAGTGTTCAACAGAGTATGAGACTCTGGTGAGAGAGAACTAGCTTAGTCCCAGTAATGAAGAATATCTTAATATTAATATTGACATTGACCATGGTCATAACTATATAATTTATGCATAGATATAGGATTTTGTCATTCTCAGTATAGTTTTAATATAACAAATCCTGTAACTTTTACTGAATTATAAGTTTAAGACAACTGAACAATTACACAGTCAGAGTAGTAGTGTTATTCAGTAATGATATTGTTGAATTTTGTTCATTAAATACAACCTCTGTAAATAATTTTATTTTTATTTGCTATTTCAGTACATTTACTTGGGTCATATTTAAATAAAATGCTAGAATGTTTTCCACAAATCAGGTCATAATTTAAAATGATCAAATTCTACAGCGCATAATTATTTAAGTACGCGCTGAGTGTATGTAAAGTTCTATTAAAATTATGTCGGAGGTCCATAAAAATGATGCCTCTCTGAAAATTAAATACAGCGTAATATTAAAAAAGGATGATATTGAGAGATGTTCGATGAAACACACCGCCTTCTAGATAAGCATGTATAATCCGATTTATATGTGTGTAACGGACGATGACTATGATGGGTATTGTAATGACGTGTCTACAGATTTCGTATTCTAAGTTAGTGATTATTTCTCTGTGAAAAGGGAAAAGAGTGAGAAAACTTTAATTAAACAAGTTCGGTGAAAATCGAGCAGGACTTTTGTAAACGTACAATCAAAGCTCTTAAATCCACCTGAGAAAGAATTTGGATAAGTTCCGTAAGGGGATTTTTCAAATATTTTCGCATACATTTACTAAGTAACTGGAAACCTATTCAGTGTTTCAGTAAAATAAATGATTTTGTCGAAACCATTAAATAAATTCTTAAACGAAGTTAAAGCAAAATGCTTACATATAATTATAACTGACAATAAGAAATTCCAATGAAAGAAATGCCAATGAAAAATTTTTTTACAGTTTTTTTTGTGTTGAAATTTGATAATTTCTGTCTAATATAACATACAACCAATAAATATTTGTTAAGTATTTTTTTATAAATATTCTTCTTCTATATGAAGAAATTATAAAAAATCTTCATACGATACGATACCAAATAACCTCTGATAAATTGAAGAACTCTCTAACATTTTGTGATGGCTAGCAGAATAAAGAACGGTGTGGTCCTGACGTTTGATATTGCTTTATAATCTTCCCTCAAACTCTGTGCTATTCGATAGAATTTTTATGAACTTTCCTAACCGGTTAACTTCTGATAATAAAGAAAGTTAGGAACGCATTTCGTGTACGTGATCGAGAAATTTTCTTTCGATTTGGCGAATAGTAAACTGCATAGTTTACTATTAAGTTTTGCATAAGTAGTGTATAGCTTGCTTTGAAGGATAAGCAAAAAAATAAATAAATATATAATGGTATGTTAAATAATGGTAGGCCTACAATCGCGTACGTAAATTCTTCTATTCTGTGTATCCTCTTGGCTTTCAGCGCTCTGCTAGAAAACTACCCTGGCATTAACGATTTTGTAGATTGAAAAGACGTCTGTAGGCCGAAGGTACGTAATTTTGACATTCAATGTTTTAAATAATTAAGTAACATGTACCGTTTTGATTAAAAATAAATAAATGAAAATCTTATATAGACATGCCAACACGTCTCTAAAGTTTTTTGTCCGAGCTACTTTGCTTATCGCGTTGAAAATAAACCATTGTTTGAACAAACTGAATCGTTCAAAAATCTCATTCTTTATTCAAAGTTTGACAGGCTTAAAAAATTGTTTCCCAAACAAACAAAGCGGGAGATAAATTCGTAACCCAAATAAATAATTACAAACTGAAGTGATAGTAACACTGTTTGTTGTAACAGATGAGTCGTGTGTTACCAGTTAAAATCATGGCTAGCGTACTCGACGACGGAGCAGGCAAAGTTGGTGGTATATAGAACCGTTTGTACTGCGAGTAGATGTCGAATTCCACCGAATTGTTATTCATATTTGCAAATCGTGTGCGTATTCTGTTGTCGAACCGATCGCAGCAATCACGATACCTCAATATCTACAAACAATCGATTTGATAGATAAATAGATTCTCAATTTAGTAAGTATAGCTGGTACATAGCCCGTACTCGTAAAAAATATTATTTTGAATGAATTATGCAATTATAAAAACTTTATATTTATGTTGTTTATTTACCAATTAAAATTACATTCTATTATTGTTTAATTGTATCGTACTGATTTTGTATTGCAGTCAGCATGTTGGTACTTTCGTAATTGCTATATCGAATTCATA
The DNA here is from genome assembly GCA_018251895.1 of Agathymus mariae mariae. Classification (NCBI taxonomy): domain Eukaryota; kingdom Metazoa; phylum Arthropoda; class Insecta; order Lepidoptera; family Hesperiidae; genus Agathymus; species Agathymus mariae. The sequence continues at coordinate 11,530 of DWPT01001889.1, read as the reverse complement.
TAATATATAATGTAAGTTGTTGTTGTACGACGTTTTTTATTAGCTTATTAGCTAGTTTGTTGAGATACCAAATTTATGAAGGAATAAATTCGATATGGAAAGGATAAAAGTAAGATATGTATTCATCATACAACTAAATTTATTTCTAATCAATTAATGAACACAACATTCGGAGCAGCTCGTCTGGTAAGTATCTAACTCAATAAATAAAGTTATATATGAAGTCGGAAGTGTAATATATTTTAAAAGATGAAAGTGATAGAATTTCCCAGAAGTACACTAATGATATAATATAATAAATACTCATAATATGCTGTTCCGATATGTGTAATATATGTTTGGCCATAAATGTCACTAACCAGAGTGCTGGGCTTATTTATAGCACCCGCTTTTTGGCGTTTTTGGTTAAATTATATCGTCATACTTATTATCCATGTGAATGTTAGTAGGCGTTTTAACAGAAATTAATGGAATGGAAATTTTAAATGTTAAGTGAGGTACTTATGAAATGTTTTAGTTTGTATGTATCTATTTTTTTCATTGATTGACTATTTTTCCCTTTATGTCATGAGATATTTATTATTATTAAACTCATAAGATGTTCTAAATTTTTACTTCTTTTCACAGTTCAATTAGTGACTTAATTATAATTGATTCCCCTTTATTTTGTTATATGGAAACTTGTTGTTTGGACCCAAACGTTGATTTAACTACAACTTTTTAAATTTCTTTTTAGTTTCTACTGCTGTGCAATACCAGAATAAGATTACAATTTGGAAATGAACGTTGAAATAACTTATAATTCCACATATAATATTTCTACATACAAAAATTTCCTTTCATCTCAATATCGAAAACCAGGACCCATAAATTCTATACCAATCATGGTTGATTTTCCAAACTCTTATCAATATAGAGAATTCGGTTTCAGATAACTTATTGATTGACATTAATAACAAATTAAACGCAACGACGACTTCGTAGCCCATTAGGTAGTGGCCCTGCCTGCTGAGTGAGGGGTCCCGGTTTGGATTCTCGACCGCGCCATATATTTATGTAACAAATAAATATTTGTTTTTACATCATGAGTCATTGTGATGCCATATCGTGTACGTCCATGCCCCTCGCATTACGGGGAATCCTAGTGCGAGGGTGTGGGTGTGTGAACGTTTATTACTTTTATTATTCCTATTATTTATTAATAGAAAAGAAATTAATTTTATGTGCACCAATATCTTACATTGAACGCGCATTGGCCTTTTACATATGAAACATTTGTTCCCATAGTAACACCTCATGTAAAACTCATGTTCAGTATGTATGTATGATACGTTACCGTCTATTACATCAATGCGCGCTCGTTCTATCTAATTTTAAAATAGAAATTAGCATTGTTGGTAACAGCGACCTGTTAACTCTGTAATGTTTTCAGTTTAAAATAGGATTCTTACAGACATTGAATACTTCCAATAGTAGTGAATCAGAAAAAGTAAAACTCAATTGTTTCGTTGAGCATCTGTGGTAGAATAAATGAAGAACCGACAACCCAAGAGATTTCTACAAGAAAAGCTGAGATTTGCCTCCAGGGGAGATTCGAACGAACACTTACTTCGAACAATAGTGACCGACACCAACTCGACCAATGTAATGTCTTCTATAGTTTACACAAACCAACAAACGAAATGCCTGTCTGTGTGCGTGGGCCGTTAAATCGCATGCGCGCAGCATCTGTGCTTCTTCCCCTATCTATGTGATGCGATCCAAAACGTCGTAACGACCAATATAATTGCGACTTTATTACAGTGAAATAGAGCTTAAAATTCCTTGTATGTGAGTAGGATTGAAGCTTTAACGTAAAACGGTATGGCAATAAGCTCACAGGACTCTGATTTTTTAGATGTCTTTGGATCGCGCGGAAGCTGGCACGTATCTTGCTTGCCTTTCGGCTACGTTACATGACGAAAAGTATGACTGATTTAAAAATTAAGTGTTAAAGAATATATCTTAAGAATACTGTGTTTTGTTTTGTGAGTGAAAGCGCGCGTATTTAGTGATATTTTAAGATATGCTTTGGGATGTTGAAGCAAGTTTCGAGTAAGTAAAAACGGTTTTTTTTTTTTTCAAATTACACATTTGTAGGTTTATTTACTTAAGACGGAAACTTTTAAAGTAGTAAAATTACTTTAAAAACAAGTAAAATAAGTATTTTTATTTCTCATATTTTAATTTGGGATAAACTTTATTTTTCATGTATTTGGTGTAAATATTTGCATATTGTACTAAATGTGTAAAGAGGGTGACGAAGTCAATTTATTACTCAATATCAAATGAAATTTATTTGACACATTTATTAGTCACATCAAACATAATATTGAAAAATATTGAATATTAAGAAGCTGGTAACATTATTTAATATAATTACATTAATTACATGTAACACAGAAAATAATCTTAGCAGTCACACATACACATTTAACGCATGAAATTTACACATTTAATAAATAATGCTATGACTGTGATTAATAAAATCATCTTTGTCATAATAATAATTGCTTATTAAAATACTGGTTCAATTTCATTTTGAATTTGTTAATGGTCTGTTTTTTCATATCAACAGGATTTTTTATAATATCCAACATCTCACGCACTTTGCAAGTGACCAATAATAATACAGTTTATTTACATTTTACAGTACCTATTACATACTCGTATCACATCACTTTAGCGTATGGTATATTGTTTCCATCTTTCCTTGGTTAATAAAAAAATATTGTTACCTCAAGTCGAATTTATTACATTTAAAACTATAAAACCATTAGTGTTTTAAACTTTTTTTTTAATCGTTAGTTATAAGGCAAAGAATTGTATCATAAAAAAAGTATTGTTACAAAATAATTACCAATCTTTTCAATTTAAGTCATCATCATTATCATTCCAACCAATAATTGTCCCACCAGGCTATTTTGATTTATCTATTTCAATATTAAATTATATAACTTGATTATTATTTTTAATTCCGTCTATAAATATTTAAATCAAGTTAAATTCTGCTCCCCATTCTTATTGTATTCTTGTTCGTTAACTGTTATAACTCTTGTATGAGACGACAATATCAGCACGATACATGAGGTAAACAGAATATTTTCAACATTCCTACCTGTCAGTCTTTTCGATTTCTGCATTTCTCTCGCCAATCACTAATCCGAATTACATGATTCCTTTATATTACAGAGATACGTTACCTAAACAGGTTATAGAATGCATTTGGTTTCTAATGTAAGCATAAGCAACTTTAGTGTAATAGGTCTTAAGAAAAATCGCGATGCGGGCGTGCTATCAAAATATGGCGAGGCTTAGTGAAGATCGGTAAAGAAAAACAGTTCTTGAGATCACATTTATATCAATATTTAAAAGTGTCCTCAGTTATAAAAATTATGATAATCGAGATAGTAGGATTATAAGTATTCTATGAGAATGTACCTACTCTGGAACAATCTGCAAGGTATATATGAAGGTATAAATCTTTAGGCGCATACCACCTGTAAGTGATGGTACAGATAATGAATATTGGTAAATACTTTTATTTATACACATTTCTAAAAGAAATAGATGATTCCGAAATAAGTAGATTAATATTAACTTAAAAACAATGGCTTTCTAAAAACTACCTCCTAATAATATTGAGTAGTACCGTAATACATACTTAATATCAATTACTCAATAACTCCGAATATTAATTTCCTAGTTCTTATTAAACAAAGGCACTGTCTTAAGCCTTAATGTGGTTAAAGACGTTACATGAGAAAATTTAATACAGCCGCAAGATAAAGTGAATGAAAGTGCAAAAATAATGTGGGAAATAATAAAACGAAAGATACTGCTGCAATACATAATTGACCAGAGAAAAATACATTAAAAATCAGAAATCAAAGCCTTCTTTATAGACATAACAATAACATGGAACTTTAGTATAAGAGAGCAAGAAACAGAAAAACTAAGCAAATATCATGCACTAAAAACTGAGATAATCCAACTCTGGAAAATACCCACGGAAATTGTACCGATAGTGATAGAAGAAAATGGAGAATGGCAAAAAAAACTTCACCATAATTGAGCATATACTGAAAGCTAATATTTACACAAACATAAAAGCGAGTAGCGATTGATACGATAAATACAGTCAGTAAAATGTAAGGAAATTTTGTATTTTTCAGAAGAGGAATCAAGCCGCTCTCTCCAGAGTGAATGTACACTCGGTGAAAGGACAACAATAATAAATTATATATATTATTATATGATTAATTATGAAGATTTATCTTTATAGAACAATGAATGCAGATGTGCTAGGGTTACTGTCATTACGTGGCCCATTATTTCTTTTATCAGCTGTTGGTATACATACATGCCTAACAAACAGACCTTAGATTACATTTCTTGACTATGACTTAAACAAAGTTAAATTGAATATCCTAGCCTATTCAGAAACGGAAATTTAACAACCAAATCGAATTGTTGCTTCCAAGCAACTTCTTTGGTTTATGCTTAAACTTTAAAATCAAACGAGAAGTAATGCCATTGCTTCGTGCTAAACACGAGCTACAGTCAAAACCACACAATACCTGCCTTCGCAATTCGGATGAAAGTTCCCTAAAACGGCAATCAAAAAATGTAATCAGAACAAGTAAACAAGAAGTTTCTGCAATCTACATCGGGGTGTTTTCATTTCAATCCCCCTGGAATCTGTATTGGTATCGGAGAAAATTGTTTATGAGGCTGATCGTACAAGAATACAGCTGGGGCTTGATATAAAGTGCAGATTGTGAGCATCTTTTGAGAATTGAAATTCGATTTGGCCGGCACTTCAAGTTATAGATAATCACACCACTAATTGGATTTTGTCTTCAACCTATTAGTGACCTGTTGCAAACCATGGGATTATCCTAGTATTTCAGGAAGCCTGAAGTGTACATCCAAGCTGTTCCTATCCTTGCTAATCAAAGCCGCCATACATTGGCATAAGTCTGGCATATAAAGATGAAATGTTTCCTAAGTGAGATAAATTATTTCTGTCATTTTAGAAGTCAAAAAAAATCTATCCAACAGCCTGCATATACTCGTATACTAAGTCTTTAAATCAACTAGTTTTTTGTAAGTTCGTTGTTATTAACAATCATAACAACTCAAGTTTTTTTAAACGTCTGGCTTCATTAATTAAGACTTGGATACTTTTCCAACATTCAATGTCAATTAAATACAAGACAGATATTACTAAGGTTATTGATAACGAGTTCATAAATATGATCGTAGAAAGCTGAAATAATACATGAATATCGAAAAATATATATTATATATATTGTATATATTGTTCATACAACAACATCACAAGCTCTTTCAATTAATATATCATGACATGATGTATATATGGTTTTAAAATTATATCGTATATACTATATATATTTATATCATCACTTAATTAAAAAAATAGAGAAGATGGTTTTAAATTAGCGTAAGTGTAGAACCAGTACTCGCCGTAACCATGATCGATGAAATTGGGTTTGTCTCTGGTGGAAGCTCGCAGGTTCATGGCAGAAACGACCAGTAGACGACTGCCACGAGTCAAGGAGATAAATCTGTGGCTGTTTTCCAAATATTTTAACTGTAACGGGTAATAAATAATACATATAAAAGCTTGGTATCATTACTTAGATATTGATTACTCTATTATACCATTCATGTTCTCTACATCCTTATTTCTACGTAATAAAAATAACATTGAAGGGTCTCTATAGAAATATAGAAAACCTATTAGTGTAGGTAAGTATTTCGGAACGCCTCTATACTTATTCACACTCAGAAGTTGAAATGTGAAAAGGTTCGTTCAAACTCAGCCATTTTTAATGGATGCCCTCATGGATGATATACGTTATTTTTGATGAGATATAAAAATTTGATGACTTCCCTCCTGCTAGGTTAATCGTGACCTTACCTGATAAAGGTTTTTCCAATTTAATCGAATACTCGTATAGTTTTCTGATGCTGCTGTAAACGAATTGGGAAACGTCCACATATTTGATGATATGATGATATATTTGATGATATTATGAACAAATTCTCATGATATTTTATGTATACTATTTCCGAAGCATATGATAATAAATTTTTGATACACAGTAATTTTTGAAAACCAGAGTGTGCAACTATCTTGATCCCCATGTAGAAAATAGATGTTCAATTCACTAGGCAATTTTTTAGTGTGCAATATACATATGAAAATTTAAGACTCTATAACCCAGTTAGTAGTAGTCTTACCTGCCGACTAAGAAGAAAAAGGTTTGACTCCGATTGATATTTATAGGGTCGATTAATATTTGATCATGGAACAGATAAAATTCTGAAGGTAGGTATGTGTGAGCGGTTTTTTTTTTTGTTTTGTGTAGGAATTATTAACTTAATATAAACGGAATGACAAAATGGCAAATGTTAAGATTATTACGAAATAAATGATATGCTGAGATGATGACCACAACAATAAAAAACGAAATTTAATAAGCAATTTAAAAAGTTCAAATTCAGTACTTATTCACGGTTTCGAGATTAAATTCAAAATTCAACTGTAACATATTTAATGTTTCAGTGTGTGCGTCAATGAATCAGCTAAGGAATACTTTGTTACTTCTTCAGATGTAACAGATGTCAGTGAACGGCGGCGGCCATTGGCCACCACGTGACCTGTCTGCTTGAACTCGGCTGTTACTATAAAAATAAAGATAAAATAATTCTGAAATTCTGTACAAATTAAGTACTAATGCATTACATTTCCAGCAGAAATAAATTAAGTAAACACGAACGCAATTTTATGGTTCAAATATGAAATTAAACCTTAAGAAATGTTACTTACTTATATGTAGGAACATATAATTGGATATAATATTTATGACGGAATTATCACCGAATACATAAACCGGTCAGTTTAATGCTCATATTCATCACGGAGAAATGCAATATCGGTATACACACGCGACTTTAATGACCGACACTGTGCCGCAATGCGCTGTCAATATAATTTCACCGCACTTCGTACAGTCGCGATCAATTAATTTTACAACCGCCTCTTAGGAAGGTATACTTGCGTACAGTATGGGCACAGTGGATACTATTTATTTGCACACAGGTAGGTACTTGCGTATTCATTCCCTGGATTCCCTATGTCGAGGATGACGTCGATATATAATTAAATTAAAAAATAAACTGAATTTTTGATTCTGTTGTATTGTGGCTTATATGTATTTCTGATACCGCTACAAAGTAATAAATACCTCAATTTGATCTTAAGATGGACAAGGTCAACGCAATCAAAAGAACAGACTAGAGCAGCTGCATCGTGTTTGGACTTTTTACATTGTTATCTTGATGAGAAATTTTGACTTAGCTAGTATATAATTGTCTTAGCAAAGGTATTTTTCACTTTAGGATAGTGAAAAACCTTATGTAAAGTTATATATAAAACATATGTAATGATATATCGATATTTTGGAAAATAAATATTTTGCTGAATATAGGTATATCGTGCTTTTATAATAGACTCAAGCTACCATTCTTGCTCTCGTGCTAGTTACTGGACTTCTTAATTAGTAATAAGAAGATTTATAAAGTAAACAGAGCAAGTATACAGTCTAACTTATGGCGCACGGAGAATAGTGTTGAGGATCTTATGATAACTCTGCCACGACTCAAATGTTCCAAGACTTCATTAAGTTTTTATAATATGCTTTTATACCATAAAATGGAAAGTGATTACTTAAAACGAAAAAAGCGCCAAAAATAACCACAAACAATACAACTAGAACCGTCCTTTCGCAACATGTTTCATTATTCGTTCAGCGGTGAATCCTTTGATTTTCTTGAATGTCAATATAATTCAGAGCGAAATGGCATTTAGCCTTTTTAACTCACTTAGAAAAAAGATTATTGTTTGCTACGTAATATTTTGAGTCCCGTATTTACTTCAATGAAAAAAAATTGGACCTTCATAGAATCATCCTGTTACTGACTGTACTTCTATTGTTATTACTATTAGCTACTGGTTTTTTTTTGTAATTCTGATTAATAATTTTATTCAAACAAATTCAGATCTTGAGGTTTAGCTTTGAAGGGCAGGTGGGGTCGAGTGCGTTCAGATTTTGAGGTTTAGCTTTGAAGGGCAGGTGGGGTCAAGTGCGTCACATGATATCAATGCTAATACTATACAGAGAGTGTGGATTATGGGTTTCTATGTATGCGGATTGTTTAATCCGAACGAAATCGGTTCAAGTCTCAAGCATTAATATAAAATAGCGTGTTATATTTATTTCTAGTCTTTATTTCGTAAGATTACAACATGAAAGTTAATCAACTTAAGAAATTTTCCACCTGTAGTTTAAAGTTTCATTTTATGACGAATAAATATATTATACACAAAAAGTAACTGATGAAAAATAAAAAATAAATTCTAAGTAAGTGGATCAATTTTTCTAATTATGACTAGGTTTCAATATAATACAATATTTTTAATTGAGATATAATAATATCTGTGATATCATATCCAAGAAATTATAATTTAAATTTAAATAATGATTTCAGAAACATTATTAACAAATGGTTAGAAAAAACAACATGTTTGAGATAGTAAATTAAAGCAGATAAATATAGTAATTTACGGCAGCACTGTTCAGCGGCACCAGTTAACCCTTGTCAAAACTTTTTCAATTATGTTACAAGGATAACATTATGCCAGCTAACATATTTATTACGAGGAAGTAAGTACACTTGCTATGAAGAAACTTGTACGAGTATCTTGTTGAATGATTTTGATATTGCAAGTCTCTGAGGATTCCCACAAGTACGTAAGTAATAAAGGAGTACGTCTGACGTGAGTACTTTGAAGATTGTTTATTTGAATTTCTGTCTAAGTTGGCTATTCAGACTCTTGTTTTATAAATAGCGTAATGGCCAAAACTATATAGGTATCTTAAATTTTTAATGAATAAGTATCTGCAAACATTAGAGAGAGTGCTAGAAAAACACTATATTATTATATTAATATATTCTATTCATAGTTCGATACAAGTACTTTTACTGTGGAACACACACTGCAAACAATAACGGGGGCTAAGATTCTTGTGAGTTTCTTATCAGAAAGTGTTAAAATTTAATTTAAAAAGTGCTAAAATTTTATGATAAGTAGTTACCGTCGCCTATGGATAAATGTAAAACTCTAGAAGAGTCGCTAGTACAATACCGGCCTTGAATGAGAGCTTTTTTGACACCTTTTTTTTGAAGAATCCCATGTCATAGCGCTCCAGGAAGACCACCAAAGGAAGTTCATTCCACAGTTTACACGTACCTGGTAGAAACGATCGCGAAGATCATACCGTTGAGGATCGCCACGAATCTATCCAGACGATGTGGGCGGAACTTTAATCTTCGGCGAGAAAGGTGACTTTGGCATTAGTCTTAAGAATATTAACAGTTCCGTGACGCATTTACCATTATAATAAAGTCTGTAGGACACACAGAGGCAACCAATGCCTCTCCCAAGACTTAAAGTTTCTAATCTGTCGGTGAATTCCGGGTCTTTGACGATTGGTACTGTACGTTTTTGCAAGAAGAAAAGGAATTCTTTGAAAGGGGCAGTTTGGCCTCAAGAACAAGGTATCGGGGCGGCTTAGAAAACTCCCCACAATCCCATGCTGGCAGAACAGGGTGTCGAAGGAGGCGACAGAAGCCAGCCTGTTTGGTGTTAGGGCTTCGCGTATGAACTATATTATCATTATTATTATTAAGTCAATAATATTATTACTGGTATTATTATCTTTCTGTGAAGCCTGCCTGGCTAGATACTACCCTCTTGCTTGAGTCAGCCGCCAAACAACTCGTCGTATTCCGGCTTGGGGCTTTAGAGCCAGTACTTTATTTCTAACCTTCTTCTCATTTCCTGGCCGACAATGCATCAGTGATACCTTTGGTTTTGCTGATGTCCATGATGCTTGGCTACAGATGGCTAGTATGCTCGTTTGTCGGTTATTAAAAAAAAACGAATGACGCTACAGTAGATCTGGCTGGAGGGAGGATAGTAAGAATCGGTAGTATTTTTTGTTTATATTTCACAGCCACAAAGCTGTAATCAAATGCTTTTTTTTAAATTAGTGCATCTGATTTTTCCTACCTTCGGATACATGTATTATATTACCTTCAGATATCGATTTCTTTTCTTCATGGTTTGTAGCTTGAAATATGTGATCCATATACTGGTATATAATTATAATGGTTGAGAAAAACGGCCACCGAAAAAGAACTGACGAATTTTTTGGTATACTCCACAGATTTTGGTAAAAATAAATTATCTACGCTAATTGCAGCTTTAGCATGAAATTACTTTGAACACCAGTATCTCATTGACTTCATAAATAATAAAAAATAAACAACAAATTAAACTATATTCAGAACGAAATATAAAGTAGCATTAATAAAATGAATAACAGACTTAATTCAAAACATAAAATTGTACATTTAAACATAATACTAAACTTTCTTATTAGTTAAACTAACTCCATTTACATGTCATCATCATCATCATTTCAGCCGGATAACGCCCACTGCTGGGCATAGGCCCTCAGCCAATGGCTACCCGCGACCTTCACCAGATTACCGGTCCATCTCATTGAGTGTCTAACCACTGAGCGTCGTCCGGTACGTGGTCGCCATACGAGAACCTTTTCGTCCCAACGACCATCGGTTCTCCTAATTTGGTGCCATTTCATTTATATTTCATTTACATATGATTATGTAAAAGTGTGCCAGTGTATCTACCTACTGCCTATTTGGCTTTTTACGTTCCATTCAGTAATTACCTTTTTTGGTGGTTCGTATATTTGTGCATTTCAAATTAAAGTCTTTTTCAATCAGCGAGAGAATACTCGTATTTCTCACGCTCATCACTGAATAAAAATATTTTCATAATTTTAAACTTAAATGGTTGTCAATTTCTTAAGACATCACGTCTCTGTGTTTTTTTTAATATTGAAACGCTACGTTGTATTGAAATATCATATAATCATTGGTTTATAGTGTCATGCAGTTGGGCTCAGTTCTTCAGTGGAACAGCTGGTCAACGCTGGTCAATTGCGGACTGGGGAACTTCACGTACATTCGATAATATTATGAGACACTGAGATATTTATTCAGGTTTCCATAAATTTATATTAAATATTAGTGGTAGTTAATAAGTAATATATATGCATATAAGGTTTAAGAAACTTTATTTTCCATAAGAATTACATAATTCATTTACATGAGAAATATTTTACAATTTATAGATAAGCATGAGAGAGCATTATGTACAATTATGACAAAAGTCGAGGGTCAAAAAAAAATATCAAAATAGTTCAATTCTATCGTACTAACACAGACCACTAAAAGTATGCGAGACTGGAAGTGCCTTTGAGCGTGGTATGCAGGAATAATATGTGCGGAAATGAGTTTGGAGTTTTAC
>DWPT01001888.1:0-17384 GCA_018251895.1 Agathymus mariae mariae | reverse complement strand
GTTTTTTTTTTACTTGCATTCTACTAGACCCGGATGCGTGTCCTTTGACTCTATACCTTGTAAAGAGATTTCGTTACCTACGTTCGGTGAAAGGTAGTCATTGTTGGTGATTTTAGTAAACGATTACACATTGATTTAATTGAAGTAACTAAACGTTATTGCTAAGTAGATTCCCTTTTCTTTGTTTCTTACGAAGTAATGAAAGTTCTTCAAGGCCGGCGATGCATAGTTGACAATTTATGAAAAAAGTCACAATTGTTTCGTTGATACTTTTTTCATACGATGTTACTGACAATGATGGTCCAAGTTGGCTGTTAAGAGGTTTCTAGTCGACACCCTTTTACAATGTATATAGAACTTCATAAATCTGTATTTAATTAAAAATGAATCTGAAATTGTTCTCATTAGATAATCCGCACGATGAAGTGCGTTTACGCTCCGTCTCTTTCTACACGGCCATATTGCGGTGCGCGCTCTCTTTCTAGGGCCATGACCTACATGTCATTCTGTCGGGGGCTAATTTCGGTTTAACTACTTTTTAATGGTGTTTATTTCATTTCGCCTTCACTTGTGAAGAGAAATTTTTGCACGCTTGAAAGTTTTATGTCCAAGTTTTGTCAAAAAAAGCAGTCTCAAGAATTAGGTTTTTAAGATATGTAGAAAACAATTTTTTTTCTTTTTTAAATGTTTTCTTTTTAATTAATATTAATTTCAATTCTTATGTTCCTTTTTTACGGCGGTTTTTCTTAACAATTGGTTTTTAACAACATGCCGAAAAGTTTTTGGTGAATATAATATTCATGTGTTGATCGTTATTAGTCAAACATTGTCAAGGGTGGTCGGTAGGTGGATAGATGACTGCTAGTGTGGTTCGGATGGCTCACTGCCAACTGACTCACTCGGCAACAGAAATCCAGAGGGGATGGAGGCGGCTTTACACTCATTTCTCTCCCTCTGTTAAATTCCCGAATTCAACGAGTTGCCCTCGTGGCGCCATTGTAGTATTCGAAAGCGGTCATTAAGATGGTTGAGGGTTATTGGGCTTTCTTAGGTAATTCGGCAACAATGCCGGGAGTCGCACATATCAGTTCAACAGTGTTGAGGTGCATTTCCCGAAGAAAATAATACCACCTGGGAGGGAGCCTGAGAGACTTCCGAGGCTCATACATAAACGGTTCACGTTGTATGGTTGAATTCTACAACACCAAACTACGTTTGAGCACGACATGTTCAGACGTAATGTAATGAATTAATCTTAATTCGTGAACCTAGCTAAAGAAAAGAGTATGTTTACAAAGGTTATTAAATTATATTGTAATACTTTAGTTAATCTGAAAGACTATCACAGTGTATAACTTCGTATGTTTTCTATCTGATTATGAGACAAATGTGCGCGGAATGCGTTATAAACAAGACTGACGACTCCGTTAACTGCCGTATCTCATGTATAAACTATGTCTACATAATAATGGTAAGTGCCCATAATGCCCTGTAATAAAATTAATTTTGTAATAATGTTTTTGTTTAAACCACATTTTCTCATGATGAGCTTTGTAAAATTGGTCGGTATCCGTTACATTGTAAGGTATATTTGAATGATAAAATAAAGTTCAGTTTCTTTGCACACAGTATTTATGGCAAATTTGAGCAGTTTTTCTTTTAACTTTTGTAACCGAATCAGTACAACTTGTATAATGTAAAATTTCTAACAAAGGAAATTTGTAAAATGTGAATATTATCACAAATTTTTAAATGAACAATTCTTGTATGCTCATATCTGTATAAAAATAATAAATAATTAATTTTGTTGCTTTTGAAGTTGATGTTTTCTAAAAAAGAAACCCAACCTCAAAAATTTTGTGAGTTGGCGCTTTATAATACCTTCAATTAATTTAATTCAATGTTTTGTTTCTAAAAAGTATATTCTCCGAAAAAACACGATTACAAAACAGAATTCTCACAGGTACTAAAACAAAATGATCACACCATACCTTTGTCAGTATTTTATATTATTTAAATAACAGAAGCTTTTGCCTTTTTTAGCAAAATACGACACATGCACCTTGGTTAACCAACCCGGATTGAACCTTGGTAAAGTTTTCGTTCGCAACAACTAGGATATTATGTCCGCTCGCAACAACAAATCCAGATCCAATTTGTTAATATATTATATATATATACTTGAAGTAACTACTAGGTAGGTAGTACTAGGTAAATAAGTAACTGTATTAACTAAATCGTCTTAACATTTTTAAAAATGCTTGTTATGCGAAGTAATATAGATTTTTTATAAGTAGAGCTCTCTCTACCTATTTATGCAGAGTATAAATAATATTATGCAAAGGTCTGGGGCTTAGACGGTAAATTCTAAATAATAATAGCTTACAGTCTCCACTGTAATTGCACCGTCTTTGCACTTGTGGAGTTTTCATCATTTACTCGAGGAATGTAATGTACCTTACCCATAACTTCACCTGCGTGGGTCAGGAAACACGTTCCATACAATGGATGATTGCTGACATTTTTAGTGATGATGACGTGAATTTTGATAAAAAAATGTTCAAATTGATGTGCATACACTTTGAATGTGTACTCGCACGGTTGTACGACTGCGTTTTAGATTATACCGCTGGCGCCGACCCGATGATAGCCGATAGTGTTCCTGTACAAACTCTGCCCGTTTGCGATGAAACTTCCCTGCATAACTGATACAATTAATCGACCTAACAATCGTTTACGACTGCGCTCGGTGACAAGGCCAAATATCGAAACCAGATCACAATGGTGGGAATTGTGATTAGCTGTCTTAAATGTCTCTTTTGGTAAGTGGAATGATTAAAACGTTAAAAAGCGAGATTTATGCACATTGTCTGTCCCAGCCTGGTTTCGAACTCAAGATTGTTGTTTCGATTGTTGGATTTTTAATTTAACATTTTCCTCCATTTTTCCATCACCCAAATACTTGACCTATTTGAGCTCGATGACTTCTCGTAGCTCACACATATTAATTTCTTTGTTAAACAGTAAGTTTGTAAGAAAGGAGCAAAGAGCTTGCTGTCAACAAAATGTAGGTCTAAGAAATTAATAACCTTTTCACAATCCCATTCAATAGAAATAGTAGTAGCGGATAGTGAAAACCGACTTCACGCGGCGGTATTACAGCTTCGTAAATAAATAAAGCTATAAGTTATTTAGGACACTAAAACAAGGAGATGATTCAACCTTCCGAGAACTGATGAGGTAAAAGGGACTTTTGAGACCCGACCATTCCCAATCTGACAAATTTTGCCACACGGTGGGTAAACTATAAAGACGCAATGGAAGGATTCATCCAAATCATAACTTGCTATAGACAAGCTTGACATTTCAAAGGAGTTTAGACCAGCAGCAGTTAATATTCGTTCCACGTCAATAGTCGTCTCGAATAGTGTAATCTCAAAACAACTTCGAAAATATAATTCTGACTTTTAAGTTCAAAAATTGCTAAGCTAAGATGGAATTCATACCCGTTCGGTACATAACGTCGGCTTTCCGGTTCGAATGACAAGGAATCCGGAGTACGTAAGCGGTCCGGCAATTACCTTGGCTATGTTAGTATGTATGTTTGTACGTGCGCATGGTTAGCCCTCAGACGGAAAATAATCTGCAACGTTCCGAGTGAGCCTCTCAAACGAACGCCGAGCGCGCCGCCCCGGGTGTACTCATTTCATAGTTGAGACGTAAAACTTGCCATTGTAAACGTTTTAATGTGCGTTTGATATTAGCTTATTTTTCTTTGAATTGGGTAATACGGCAAGCGATGTGGCTCGAATGGCGTTTTATCGATGATCGAAATATAAAAAATAGAAGATTTTATTATTAAATGGCTTATACCCTCAGTTTGCACATAAATAAAATTATGTAGACGACTTCTGAATACTGAGCGAGCTACAATTTAATTCCTGTCGTTACATTTTCGGCTGGTTTTTAAAAATAAACATTATACATAGACTTGTCACTTGCTCTTGTGACAGCGATTGTCGATTGCCTTCTACGCGCCACCTTTGTTAGTATCGATCGGTAAAGTAAAAACATTCCGTCAGTGTAAC
Source organism: Agathymus mariae mariae (assembly GCA_018251895.1). Lineage (NCBI taxonomy): Eukaryota > Metazoa > Arthropoda > Insecta > Lepidoptera > Hesperiidae > Agathymus > Agathymus mariae. Next base: position 13,296 of record DWPT01001888.1, on the reverse strand, counting down.
ATGGGTTGTTTGCCTAATGTAGCAATGGTTCAAATTACCAGTTACAAAAGGGTAGCTTTGAACTCCTTTTGTAAGACCATCCGTATGCACAGGCAATTGGAATCACGCGCCGTGATGCGAACCATATTTAAATAAAAATAACAAATCAAATAATAGAGACCGACACCCACACGCCGTCACGTTGCACCGTTGCCGCGGTGCAATTGCCGACAACTCGTCGTCTAATCTACTCGTCATGGCAATCGTAAACAAACTTATTAGCCTGGGAAACAATACACTGTGCTCGTTACCTCGCTAGACGAACGCGCGTAACACCCATATTCGCGGATCCCCGGTACATGACTGAGACAGACGGTGATGCCGTCTCGCTCGTTTCGCACGAATCGTAGACATAATTACCAATTACAATTATAGCGTTACTAATATATTTTGATAGGTGATGGTGATTCTTTTCGTACTGTTTGCATGGATCGGATCTATAACTACCAAACTCACTGATATTGCACAGGGAGTTTACTTCGAAGCAGTGTCGATGAGCGGATATTGGTGGCAGCGCCGTTCACAAGTGGGACTTGCCACCAGTCATCAGGAGTTAACAAACAGGATATCAGTTCTGTTTGAATTCTGTTACATGGTATCTATTAGAGTTAACAATCTAAAGCAACTCAAGAGTTCAAACTCCTATCACATTTTATTAATTTTGAGCAAATTGTCAGTTTTTCTTCATTAAGCTTAATTAACTTAAATATAAGTAAATATAAAGAATACAAGCTATAAGAACTATTGGCTGATACCTCGAACCAGCCTGTAGAAAATTTTATTTATATTTATTTATGCTTGGCATTGAATAGCTAACATGATGGAGGTTGTAATATTCCTGTCATTAATACCAAAAGTCTTTAAAAGACTGTTCTTTAGTGGTTTTGTTCTATTTTGAAAACATCTAGAAAATCTAAAATTGTTTAACCCTGACAAATAACCTATCTTGCCCCTGAATTGTCGGGAGTATTGTCGTGTACCTACGCATGGGATGCTTATGCGTCGCGTCGTGTTCATACTGCGAATCTAATACTGACATCACGTTCTATTTTCACGAACTATCTGCCGAAGGTGTCATGGCTAGGCTACCTGGCCGCACCGAAAATTTACGTTTAACGTCAATTTGCAAGGCGTACGTCGTGTTGGCCGGTTTGATACCCATCCAATCTGTAACCGCACAAATATATTTGGTGCACACGATTTAAGGCCGACCAGGGAAACGATCGCAATCTTGTTGTGAATTCTCAGAAGCCGATCTTAGCGCGAGTATTAATATTATGAAATTGTGATAAAGAGTGGCACTGAATCATTTATATTACCGTCCAGCAATATCTGAATATCAGAAGAAAACCGACTAACCCAACTGTTGTGGATAAACGGTTACTACTAAGGTAACCGGTTCAAGTTCAAGTTTGGCATGATGTTAAGGGAGGAATATATCTATACATGTAATCAAATTGTAACCGATTGCTTTCAGTACATGAAGGACATATGAGAAAAATTATTATTAGGGGTCTTTATTAACGCAATAGAACCCAAAATAATAGTTGTTAGAATTTTTGTTTGTTTATCTGTGCGTTTGTTTGCGCTAATCTCAGAAACGGTTTTAACTTGTATATTGCAGTGAGGATCAGATAGTATTTAAAGTATGATTCATTTAAATAAATAAAGAACATATATAAATAAAGAACATATATATATAAGACCAAAAAATCAACGTAGGCAACATTTTCCAATGATTTTTGTTGCTAATGATAAATTACCAGTACATAGCTCTAACCACCCTCGTTGTTATGAGGTTTAACATATGCAGCCCTATTTGAAAATTAAAATTGTTGGGGTCATTTATGACCGTCGCTGAGGTCTCGCTCGACGACGACGACGCTCGAAATCTATGTACCTAGTAGTAGTTGACTTCACAGCAAAAATGATCGCTGCTATTGTCCACTCCTCGCCGCACCGAGCAAAGATTTTTCTATTGCTAAACTGAAAACTTAACAATTAAACAAAAACTATTCTCATTTATATTTCGATACAGAGATGTTTTTAGTTATAATAATTAGGATCTCTGGCATTTGTGACTTCATCGTGACTTGGTAATTAGGTCAAAACTTAATTTAGTGTAGGAAAGAAAAACGATCTGGTAACATGGTATCCACGATAAGCATGATATCATGTGAAATGTGCCACCAAACTGAACGCGCGCGCACTGAATAATCAAAATGGCGGGCGTCTCGTATGTAGGTCACGGCGAACGGTTGCTCGGTGCATGGTCTTACGAATTTCCAAATCCGAAAACAATTTGAGCAAAAAGTTATGTTGGTCATTTACCATTTCTATTAGTCGATAAAATGCTTTGATTTACCTACTGTTTATGTACGGTCATTACAGAATTCAATTCATCTTTTTTTTGTATATTTTTAACCATTTAACATTGTATATTTTCAAAATTGTTGTTGTACATAATGTATTGATAGAGGATCCTGTCTTTGATTTGTAGTGTAGTCCCAACTGGTTTTGTAGTTATTTTTCAAACGTAATTATAGATGACCGAATTATTTATGACAGTATAAAATTACATTATTAATTCATGCATGTAAATTAAATTTATTATTATTTAAGTTATAATTCAATTGATATCTATGTTTACATTAAAAAATATAATATGATACTTGCAATAAATCATTGTCTAAACAAAGAACTACCAACTAACTAATTTACAAAGCACTGCGGTAGCGTTTATTATTAATTTTATTGACACTCTGATTCTATCCCATTTTGCATTCGCCGTCAACCGTCAACTTCAACTACGTAAATACGATAATAATCCATTATCTCCATAGTTATTAATTTAAAGTAAATATAATTCGAAATGATATAACACACAAAATTTATGTTTAAATTTATTAATATTTAAAACGATGTCCTTAGGACAAACGTCATACGACTTTCTATGCTAAAGATTGTCTGTCCTTGCAACAGGTCAACTAATAAAATTAATAAAAATTTATTGATTTATTATTGATGATTCATAAATTTTTAGCGAGGTTTGTGTTGCTCTTGCGCAATATTAATGCAATCAGTACCTTTATCAGTGGTGACATTGTTCAATATATTAAGTTCTTGTTTGTTTGTAAACAGCTTACGAATATCACAGCTATTTTTAAACGCATATCTACCAATGTTACTTCCATTCAAAATATATTAACATCGCGTTCAATATTTTGATTTATTTATTGTAATCCTCGATCGGATTCGAGATATCCAACATTTATCGTTCACTGATCGTGCAAATTGCCATTGTGTTTGATAGCTTCATTAACATCTTGATCTTTTGCAACTGTGCCATTTGGATTGATCGACTAATGATAGATTTTTATTATGAAATATTTAAACCGATGATTGCTTGTAACTGATCATTTGAATATTCTCTATGTCTGTCATAAATATCATACGTAAATCTAGGAGTTCATTTGATGTTCTTGTTCTATATGTATTTTAGTAGTCAGTAATTGAATGAATACATTTGATTTACCATTTACGAATAGTGAGTAAAATTTTAAGCTTCGATTACACCCCGTACCATGTACCCCGTACTGTTTTCGACTTACCATAAGTAAAGTTGTTATTATTATGAAATTGTGATAATTTATCTATTGGCATATGTTAGTTATAACATACAATATATTATTTACGAGCGCCGATGCCCAAAAACACATACACATCAAACTTTGCAGTCCACTGATCTGTTAGGTAAACAGACGTGAAGTTGTTCGTGAATTGTCTGTCTTGTTCCTTTTACAATAACATCAACGATTTGAATTCAGTTCTGAAATAGTGAAAGTGCCAAACGTATTCCATGATGGACTTGCGCGGTTTGGCGTCTGTTAGATGTTTACGTTAGTCAAATTTTATTTTAATCCAAGTTTTATTCTTCCGCATAGTCATAAGTTATCTTCGTTTTTACTGAACGTTAAAATTCATGTTCAAGTCTAATCTCCTATTGTTTCGTTTCTACTCCATTGGCTTACGGCCAGTTTTTTTCGTTTTTTCAGAAACAAAATCCATTAAACTACTGTTGCACGAACTATAAGCAATACCTAATTTATTTTACATTGCCGCTGTTTCGAAACAAGACTTCTGTCATATTCTCACAGCGCTGAGCGAATTCCATTCAACAAGAAGTGAAAGCTAACTAAATAATTTATTTAACAGAGCGAAACGGCTTTTGTTAAAAGAAAATCCACGACAATGAGAGTGTTTATTGAAGTAATCACACCGTTCCTGGCACAAGGAACTCTAGACATGAATGGATATAAATAATGGGCAAACTTATGTGTGGACTATAATTAAATTATTTATTTTTGCATCGCCTACCGAAGTGCGACCGTTCGCTTAGAGGCGTGCGGAATGAGGGCGACCTGTTCCAATTTTATATTTCAATCTAATGACGAGAGATCTAATGCAGGTAGGTACTTTCACTGGTACCTCTGTTTCGTACGATTTACAGTACGGTTGTTGGATCAGTACAGCGGTTAGTGACAATGGAAATTCCGGCTTCGTGGAGTTGTTAAATTCAATCGCCACGTGGTAATTTCGTTCTTTTAAGTTCATTTCAAATGACACTTTTTATTTTGCATTGACTTTGAGAATATATTGAATGTATTTTACATCATTATAATTACACTTTATAAGACCTCATACTGTTTCCCAACTTTCATAAGTTGCCGACCATGAAATTCTAATTGGATTCAATAGCAATATCATCGCGAAGTTGAATGCTATATGACTGGCCTAAAATACCACAAACAATTAGGCGGCCCATTATAAAGTTTTACAACAAAGTAGGTGTTATACACAATTTCTACAGATAATAAATTTTCAAGAACAGTACCTTATTAGTCCTGTATTAGCAACCGTTGAGCTTTTATATTTTAATAAAAACCTTTATTTATTAATCGGTAGCCTGTGTGTTATATTTTCAATCCTGTCATTACTAACTTCGGTATCGCATCGCGTTCCAATTATAAATAGAAACTGATAATTCCCGTTACACCGATATCTTAGTCCTTTGCGCTCACAAGTTAATATCTCGTAAGTGCGAGCGGGATAATGAAACAAATTAAACCTGACTTTGTACTGTTCGCGACGGCTTTAAATATTTCTATATTAAGAGACACTTCAAATCTTCAAGAAATTTATTTATTAATAATTTGTGTTTAATCTTATTTACTTTTTTTTAAATTTCATTAGTTCCTCATAACATTCACACTTTCTTTTTAACTCGTAAGCCGATGTAACTTTGATAGCAGGTTTGAAGCGTTCGCCCAACCGGTTTGATTGGAATCGAAATTGTCACTGGCAAATTTTGAGGTCATCTTGACATTTGATTTGGAAATGCAAAAAAAACCGCTATCGCATTAACATTGGGTTATTACAGCACATACAATTTGGAACATCCATTACATACTAATCTCATGTGAAGTAAATTATTCATTTTACTGTTTGCGCCAACATTCGTAGCTAGCTATATTTGTTTAAACGTTCTGAGGTGCCTGTAGAATCTATACTATATATGACATTAGATGTTCTATTTATCAGCATTAATTTTATTATCTTGACAAATGTATTACTTATAAAAATACACTAGAAAACTCAACATGAATTCATTTCCTCAAATTTTAAAATGTTTTTTCCGGATCAATATGATATCTAAGAGTGTACACTTTTCTCTTCTCATTCTTCTTTAGTATTTACTAAAACACGTCAGTTGGTCACAAGGCTTTGAATTGATACTTTTTATTAAAATTGTTATATTTTTTTCGCAATTCTTAGAGCTTTGGCAACAATTTGGGTATATTTTCGCAAAAGCCCTAATTATAAAGTAATGTTATTCGAAATGGAAAAATCTTTTCTTTTAATGACTATATTGATAACAGCTAATCCTAAAAATATGAAATATGAATAGTTTCGATTACATTTTCCGTATTATATTCATATATATAATTTAAATATTAAATTTTTTTAAGGTCAGTTCTATTGCAAATTATTTAAATGCACACAATTCCATAATACCCGTTTTTAAATCACTAGTTTATAGCGAAACCGTTAGTTGTAGTTCTGATAGATGTCGATCGCAGAAATGTTGCCACTAATATTTTGTAACTTCGCATTCAATTTTAAACGCTAAATTCAATTAACATACAGATATCATGTTTCTTGTAGTTGTAGTGTAGTTATTAGTTGCAATAATTCATTGTTTTTAAAACTTCTTGTTTTTTGATGTAATGGCGCGAATTTGCGCCGACAAGTACAAGTTAATTATCGTTTCCTCCTAGTGTATTAATTCGGTCCGTAGAATTGTCTTCGCACTCTCCATTAACCATGAGGTTAACGCTTTTTAAATTACACTTGTAAATTATCTTACTGTAATTCTTATCAAATGTCATTGCCAATTTCAAATCCACTTCCGTCCTACATTATCATTCATTCCGACCGGATCATAGGCCAACGTTCGCATTTCACTGACGGTTCAGTAGACCGGTCATCTCATCCCCGCGTAACATAGCGGTCCTGGCAACGTAATGAGAGTTTCATCTCTCCGTAACGGATGACACAAGCGGTTACGGTACTAGCTTCGAGGTGAGGCGAGCTCGACTTTCAAACTCACGCGCACGAAAGCCATTGCTCGGTAGTTCGGATTGCGTTCGGCTCGCGTTCGACTATTTCCGTCTCGGTTTCATTTGGACTTGTACCAATCCGTTTTAAACCTTATGCCATTCCATATTAATATTATTTTGTTTTCGTAATTAGTCACAAATTAAAATATGGTATACTAACATGTAGGAAGTGGCTGTCGTTAGAATTTGAAGGCAATCGCCTCGGCTCTTAGAGCTGATATTTATTTGCATGGGGAGTAGATACCGTTAGCAGTGAAAGTGTTCGGAGCAAAAGTGAAACGGGTGATTTGGAATGGCGTAACTGGCTCGAGATTGGCGTAAAAAATACCATCGCAGTCTGGGAAATGTGAGAGGTTAAGGATTTTCACATTTTTGCCGGTAGCTATTATCGCCTCCTACGCCCGTAGCCCGACAAATTATCTCAACTATTTAGTTGATCTGTTTATTTCTGGTTTCTTTGTCTATTTTAAATTGATTTTAATGTACACTGATAAAAAATCTTAATTCGTATTTTAAAGGCTGATCTGAATATCGGTTCAAGTTAAATTTGTAAAACTTTTTATTTAGTGTTTCTAAAAATCTGCATTTTACAATTTAACGAATTATTTCCATATGTACTATTTTTATAATAAAACGATATAATTGGCTTCTTATCATTTAACAAATGAATCCTGCTTCAAGGTAATGGTAGAAGACAATATTGACCTTGAAATTATGCTACTATTAATGTATACCTTAAACTAACACGATAAAGTATATGTGACTATAATGTTTATCACACTATGCAATATACTCATGACCTTACATTGGGCAACGATATGAATACGCGATCTTAATAAACGAGACACTTTTGTGTCTGAGAGTTTTCGGCGTTATTGTAACGACATTAACATTAATGTGTGTGAATGTAGGTGTGTAGATAAATGTCACACAGGATCAGATAATGAAGATCGCGCTAAGAAATTTTGTAGTATTCGAGAACTCTTTCGTAGCAGATTTGATTTGTGAAATAGTTGTATTCCTTTAACAATAATACCAGCCATTGCTCACGCAGAGTGACTAGCCAATTAGACTTGCTTAAACTTTATCTATTCACTCGAGACAAATTTTGAAAACATTTAAATTAAATTTGTATTAATTTACTTTGCAACAATGCGTCAGCACAATGTATGATGGTATATACTTCTATACATGCGTAGAAAATCCCTCCCTCCCACAAAGGAAAACATGCATTTGTGATAAATAAAAGGATATACCAACTTACATACCGTCACCAACACGAGTTTCGCTCCGAAACGGAGCATCCTTACGGTGAGTAGACTGTACGAGTGTTAGCCGAAATCTTTGGGAGAGAGGTTCTATGCATATATAGAAGTATATACTATCATACGTTGTACTTGAGTATTGTTATAAAATAAATTAATACTAATTTAATAACAATGAATTTCTGCAAAGTAACGCCTGATACTATCAACGACATTTAAATTGGTAACAAAATAAAAAATGTTCATGAATCGCTGACACTAATACTAAAACGCTTCTTTAAAATTGTATAGAAATCCCATAAGTACAAAAACTGTTGCTTTATTTGCATTAGGAGGCGGTTTAAAACACATGCGGGTTTGTCGTTCTAGTAAAGTCAGTAAGTAGTAAAAAATGTTTATCTGTAATCATTGTATTTCCTAATTTTTCTTCTGCCGTCAGCAAACATTTCCTACCGGTATGGTATCAATAAAATGGACGCAAAATAATAAAATAAAACGATGTTATTGATCTGTATTAAGGATTCGATGTACTCGTATGTTAGCGTGGACTCTCAAGAGCCACCGAACAGAATGACTGAATCAGCTGAGCATTACGGTTGTAGACACGCTGACTATCTCGGTCAGTAGGTCGCAATCGGGGCCCGACGGGGCGAGTTCTTATTAACCGTGGATTTGTATAATAGAATATACGTCAAATATTCCCCTTTAAAATATTATCATTGTAATTATAAACGATATATTATGAATGTTAATTTAGAAGAGCGTGTTAAAAGTGAAATTATTTTGTACTAAATTTCATTAAACATTTTGAGGAATAATTTGAATTTGTCAATATTATTAACATGATGATAAGTAAGATTTAGCGAACTAATGCTGTAGCATTATTTGATCAGTCCACGACCGTCGGAGCGGGGCAAAATGGATCATTAACTTGTTATTCTAAGTCTATTTGTTTATTTGATTTGTTTTAAAATTTATTTATTAGTTACATTTGGGGTAAAACAGATGAATATATTTCAGTAAGCCATTTGTTTTTAGCCCGTTTTACTTATTCGTGTTGTATATTTATGTATTTGTCAATGACACTTTAAATTAAATTTTGAGTTTAACGCACTTAATATTAAGGTATAGAGCCTTTAACTGTTGTAGGTGCGTCGGGTTTCTGGGTCAGTCGGTCAGAGACGGGCCTCGGCGTGGCTAATTCGAGTGAGTCGATGATGTCCATTTAGCATTGTTTACGTTGAAATGAGTTAAAATTATAAGATTAAACTACTCGTTAGAGCGGAACACATCGGAAAAAATGGGAGACGGTGTCTAGGGCTGTCACATAGCAAAGTAGGGTTGTGCTGAAAAGGTTCCTCCAAGCATTAATTGAACTAGTAACGCATAGTTGTTTTGCGTTTCGACATCATCGATCAAGGTATTTTAAAGAATCTTGTCGGTCCTCCTTCTGTTTCATACACTTGCGTTATCCAGTTCAATTTAATGGTTCGTTAAGCTTGCTATGATCCAAAATACGTGTGTGACTATGCCTGTACCCAGTTGTGCGACTTGAAGGTGGATTTCGTTTAATCTTATAATTTTCTGCCTTAGTCAAGTTCACGATGTATTAGTTAGTATGTAGTTATGAAAGCATGACGTGCAATTTATTGTTATTTTGCAAATTTACACATTTTATAATTCCGACGTTTGTAAGAATTATGCTTAATACAACGTGTGAATTAATCGTATGTAGTGGCTGGTAATTTTATCTATCAGCATGTTTGTTATTTGTCGATATTTCGGCACTTGTTGATACTGTGGTTCGTACTCCTATTGGGTACTCGATATCGATAACGACAAAAGGTGTATTCGAATATACTAAATACATTCCAGGTATACATTCTAGTGATATTTTGAATATGAAGGATAATGAAGTCTTGTATTTTTCTGTTGAACTCGTGATTGGAGAGATAAATATAAATGATCATATTTTATTAAATAATGCTTTTATCTAATTTGTATACAACCAATAATCAGCTGTGGACTGGAACATTTTCATTGCAGTGGGTTTAAAATGATGATTTTCCCTCAGCTTTGAATCAAGCTGACTGTAAATGTTCGCGTTAAGCATTACACATCGAAAAAAAGGAAGCGTCGAGAACGATCTGACAACCAAGGACATTTGCCCGTTCCGAGTTTGAGCAAACTTAATAATATTCATAGGTATGGCTTCAAGACCTATTGCAAATTGCAGGATTGGTCACGGTTCAGGTGTACTCACTGAACTGTGGTTGACAATCAATGTAACGGTAAACTGTTTACAATTCCGACGTGGCAGAATATGTTCTTGGCATTCCTCTTTATATACAGATTGTAGCGAAATTACTGTAATAGTATTTATATATATATATTATAATATTTACGTCGCTGCATGATAGAGGCTTCTTGGCGTCTCTTCTACACCAAAATGGCATGTTGCATTCTTTTATTCTCTTTCGTTTCTTTTATTATTCTTGTCAAGATTTATATTACAAACTAATATGAGCGACATGCGATTCATCGACACCATCATCATCATCATTGTTGTTGACATCATCAACATTAACACCGCCCGCACCACTTCAGTCGTCGGTGACAGCATCTGTGCCGGTGATACGTGATATGTATGGTTCGTCTAAGGTACCACCGCATTTATTTGTTGTAACAGAGAAAGCTTTGCACATTTCCGGCTCGGTCCACTGATAAACAAAATTGAGCATCGTTGATTCGCCTAGTGTTAAGTGATCCGCAGGCCACGTTAAGCAGTTTGGTTATTGCACATGCGGTTTCACAATTTGGTATGCTTGGTGTCATCACTGACCCTTTCACCCGAGTGGTTTGTGTGTAAAGAACAGTGGAGTAGATGGGATAAGCTCAAAAAAGTGTTTAACGCACCTATTGCTAATTAAATTATACAATTGTGTAGGCGGTAGTGAAACATTGATTGACATCATAAGAATCGTGGTCATCAATCGTCTTCATCATCATCTTAGTTGATGAGCACCATCGTATCATGCTTTTATATAATAGAAATTAAATTTCTTATTCAGTTCTCATGCTTTCCAATACGTCTGTAAACATTTTCTTCAATGGGGTTGTAGTAATTTTTAATGCCAATTATCATATGTCTACAAGGTGTGCGAGATTTTCAAAATGCTAATGTTTGTGCATCGAGAACCAAAATGTATGAAAATGGCTGCATTCGGCCATAACATATTACGGCGAATGGAAAGTTATGTAAATAAAAAGAAATAAAAAATTGTATATTTTTCTAATTTTTGTCATAAAAATCCGTATCGTTATTTGTGTACTATATCGGCTTGTGGACTAAAAATAAACCACTCCTATAAGTAAATGTCTGGTAACGACACGTCTGTCGGCCGCCATGCGCGGTGCTATTCACAAAACGCCTAAAAATATCTGTCGGACACAGCCGATAGGCATGTTTACTTGTATACATGGTAAACGATCAAAAATATTTTTAAACGGTTACCGATCATTAAGAAGCACACTATAGACATATAATATTTGTCCAGGGCGCTTCAATGGGACGTAGAGTGATCGAATGTTTCATAAACGTGTATGAATAATCGGAATATGAAGATCCAAGTTGAATATAAGGCAAATCTAACATTTCGTGAGAAAATCACATAAGTCTTGTCGTAATCAGCATGCTAGGCTTGCGGCTATTTTTGGGTAGATTCATACTGAATACAACATTTCCCGCAACCTTGCTAAAGGAACCAGGGTATCTCAAAAAATAACTCCGATAGTAAAAAAAAATCGGTTCGATACCACAGTTTGAACAGGGTAGCTGATTAATCTTTAAAAAATATACGTAAAAAAAAGGATTTCGATAGCCTAAAGTTTTATGAAAAGAGACTATATTAAAAGAGAAGAGAACATAATTTGGTATTGACTTATCATTATACAAAAATGTTAATTTTGAAAGCGCTCACGTTTACAGCGCGTATCTATCCGGATATAGTGAAGTGTAAATTACATAGATGAATATTAAGTTGCTAAAATTTCATACTGTATTTCATCTTTCAAAGGTATGTCATTAAATAGTCACATACTTAAGTGTTATTCGAATATGAACTGCACTCTACTTGGATACTGGGTTCAGAATACCCGTTGTCAACCGGTTCAGCTCCTCTAAAGTGCCACATCTGCACGTCAAGTGTCACATGAAATTGTACTTTATCGTTGTTAACTTAAGTGGTAAATGGCTGTGTTAAAGATAACAAGATTATTATAGACGATAAATTGTTTATCAGAGCGTTAACTCCATCCTTGTGGTAGAGGTCATGGCTGTTATCGCGTTCCGTACTGTGTGGTGATTCTTTTTTTGAAATACGGTAGCGAAAATATATTAAGTGAAATCTTTCAGGATACGAAGCACACATTATTTGAACGAATTATTCATTTAAGCGGAGTATAAAATCATTGTTATTTATCAACTGCCGTTGGAAAGGAAAATAAAAATAAAAAAAGAAAAAAAAATGTCTTAGCGTTATCACAGGGTAGGGGATACAAAAGCCGCCAAAACTTCTATTGATCTTTATCATCTAAAAATATATTTTTGAAATCTATACTTTCTTTTGTTGTATTTGGTAAGAGATGCAAAACAATTAATTATGCTTTTTCGTTAGGCTTTCGATTTCAAAATTTTAAACGATCTTTAAATTTTTAGCAATTTTTATGTTCATTACATTATTATAGTTAAGTGTTTAGCAAGGTCAAAGGTCTCGGTGATTTACCTCCGCCATTCTGTTTGGGATGTTTTTATTGTCTATAAAAACGTGTTGGACTTATTGTTCTTCACCGTTCAGATCTTCCGTTTAGTTTTTGAAGCTGATCGAAATATTAGGTAGCTACGTTATTCAATATTTTTAAATATTTCCTCGTCACGTCCGTGAAAGAGAACCAATTTTTTTAAATGTAATTAACGTGCTCGATCTTATTAGTAATTTAGTAAAGATATAGAGTCAACAACATGTTTTTTTTTGTGTCTGCCTGGTTACGCCATCTTACGTATGTTCCTGATCAGACAAAGTTACGTGTTAAAACGAATACACAAAATTATACATCGACATATCAGTGAAGTTTGATAATGGCCACGGGGAGATTTTTTTTTAACTTTTACAAATAAATATAATGCGGATATGATTTAGACGGCAATATTTACGTAACACTATATATGTATATATATATATATATATATACAGCCTTGGCCAAAAGTATTAGGCACCCCTCAACTTGCTTCATATTTCTGGTATATAAAAAAT
>DWPT01001887.1:0-17386 GCA_018251895.1 Agathymus mariae mariae | reverse complement strand
CACATATTATTAGATCGAAGCGTGTATTTACTATAGAACGAGTTCTTGAGTGTTCTAATGGTGGGCTAGAGCTATATAACATATTTTTATCGATAAAGATATTTAACAAAATATAGTCAGAGATTCTGACAGAATACATATGTCACCGCGTAAATTTTACAAGTCTTAAGTTTTAAGACTATCGCTATTGATATTATATCTAGATTCTATGGAGTCGTTGATGAGGCTAGTCAATGACTACTCGACCGACAATGCGAAGCTAAAATATATTAGCAACATAACATTTATTATATTATTATTATTATTAGCTGATATAAATTATAAATGACGGATGGTAATGTTATTTTTTAGGAAAAACTAATTAAGTGCAACACGATTATATATCACCGCACCCAGCAGTGCTTACTCCGAGGCGATTTTCGGCTGTTTTTGCAGAGCAACCTTGCGCGCTGGCCACCGATGCCACAGCGATACCAGTTTACTCGCGTTGAATAAACTTCGCTTGTATTCAGGTAGTCTCTGCGCAACTGTTATCTTCGCTAATCAATCTTCCAACTGTTTAATGGTTTTATTTAGGTATCTTAATCACTTGTCTCGTCCGCTTTATTTTGTTAATATACGGCTAATTATTATATTTTTTTGTTTAATAATTTCATAAGTGTTCTTAGCTCCGTAGCGGATGTGACATGATATAATATGGTTATGCAGGATAAATTATATCAAGCATGCACAGTTCTTAATGGTGTACTGATTCATCATGACAGTGGATTAGCCCATAACTGAGATCGAGTAAAGTTCAGAGTACTCCAAAGGATTTCTACTCATTTCAAAATATTATAAGGATCTTACAGGTAAACAGGTTCCCTCACTGAACCAAGTGATGCTTCATTTCATAAATCCACGTAATTAATTTCAACTTGGCCGGAATTTTTTCTTTAGTGTTACAAACGTCCCTAGGCGACGGTGACCACTATCCATTAAATGGCTCATAATCTTCGACAAATTTGCAATGCGCGCAACGGTCAGTAACCCCCTACTGCGAATCTCTTTTGACGAATCATTAAGTTCGATAATCATAGAAATCATATAAGTCATGTCTGTGCTGCGTCTACGTTGTAACATATCTGATATTTTGAGCATTGCGATGTTTGCAAAGTATGGTGGTCATTGACGGTCGAAATAATTAGGACGCAAGATAGATTTTAGGAGGTCTGCAGATTGGTGGAGTTGTTGGTTTAACTCCGTCTCCGTTTCCTTGTGGAATGGATTATATTGCAAGTCTTTATTACCGTGAAGTACTTTCTGGATTCATTGAACTTTCAGATTCCAAGACATTTTTTTATGAATGACACATAATTTAACTAACGTATATATAATATATTATATATAATAAATATCTTAGTTTAAGTTCTGTATTTTAATCATTGTAATTTTGTTATCGCAGGTTAAAGTTTAAACGTTGCTAATGTTTTTTTTCTTTTCCAGGTAAATATCAACAAAGGGCAGTGGACGTATCTCTTAACCTACAATGATTAAGTATCACAAATATCACAAGTTTCATATCGTCCTTAACTCATAAATTAATTACACTACTATCATTGAAAATACCGATCATATATTAGTTTCCTTATATATTATGAGGATCGAATTAATTTAAACTCAAGTTGGGCTGTGATTAATTAAATGCGAAGAAATAAGAGCGAGCTTGGACAAAATAGTTTACAGCTAGATATACAATACTTTCTTTTATCTTCACCCTTATTGTTACAAATGTTATACTAATTGTTGTGTACTCATTTAATCAGTACCTCAAAACCTCTTGTGGCGAATGTACGTACTTTCTATGATTGTCTATATTGCCAGTGGTATAGATTTACAAAAATGAGATATAAACACTTATGAGTATCACCTGACAAAAATCAAACATATTCGTGACTCATGAGTTTACTTCAGCTGGTAATCAATCGGGTCCGACCCGTAATTCAGAAGGAGGGGTCATCAAATATAGATTTAACATTTGAAGCTTAATACAATTTGATTTAAAGGCATATATATGAAGGTAAGAATATGAAGGTCCGTCAACAAAAAAAAATCGTCCAAGATCGTAGCCACTTCCCTCGAGTACAAAGACGTTTAAATACAGTTATCTGTAAATTGAAAGATCCAATCTCAGGTTTCGGTATTAATCGTCTCAGAAAACATGTAATAATCCTATATTTTTATCACTTACTATTTCATAGTCGTCCGTAACGGCAAGCTAATGGTGTACATGGCGAAATTAACACCTCACAGTGGCAATGAGTCACGCAATATGTAGGACATGGTGTGGGTGACAGTGTGATTTTTCACCGTTGTCTGACTCATAGTTCGTTACCCAAGTTACCGCAGTGCTCGTCGCTATGGCGTTGCTAGTTGAGCTCAAAATTGCGTCAAAACCATCACTATTATGCTGATCGGGGCAGTGGTGCCTAGTCAGTCCTACGTGGACTATGTACCAGCATAACTCCTAAAATCATCCCTTCAACCTTTTATATATACGTTTGAGTTGAAACGTTTAGCGACTCGAGGCTTATTGTTCGCAGAAAAGGGTTTGACTTGGAAATATAAATAAATATTTGTGATTGAAACGAGAGTAATTTTTTTAGTTTCATTATAAAATCAAAACATTTAAATAGAATTCGCCCTAATGAACTTGGTCGCCCGAAAACAGGACGCTAACTGCTTTGCAGATAGCAAGAAACGCGTAAAAAAGGAAAACCAACACCGAAAATAACTGACTCGTCTTACCATTTCTCTTTCGCCGGTAATTCATATATCTCGGACGGTTCGAGTGAAACGCCCTACCATCCTCTCCTTCTCGCCTACTATACGAGCCGTAGCCACGTGTCGATAGCTACCCGCGCAAACTATCGCTTCGTTTCTAGCCCTCAAACAAAAATAACGTTTATTGCCGCCACCTCAACGTCTCTAATGGTTTTATGTGAACTCGACGCTATTGATACACATTTCTTGAGCAGCGAGATGTATCCGCTACATTTTATTCGTTAAAATTCAACCGAGTTGCATTCGGTTCAAGATCGCTATTCGATTGCAAAGTTTGGAACGTCGACTGCTGCATATTATTACAGCGACACGAATGTGGTGATGTGTCGGAGATGAGAATAGGAAAAATATGAAAAAAAAAAATCAGGCTATATTAGGTTCTTTTAACAAATCGTTTTAAGCAAATGTCAGGCGGGCTTTGAACGCAGCCAATTTCACTTCGATCAACCCTGCCTCCCTTGCCGCACCCACAAATCCCCTACTCCGACTAAGACACCATTAATCATTACGCAACGTCTAGTAGGCCACAAATTTTTGGAATGAAAGCGTATTGTTATTGTTATAAGATCGGTTCCGGCTTGCAGTGCGCCTGGCGCTTGGGTTAGTGCGGACGCGGTCGAGTCGTGCGCCTCTACCTCTCGGTGCTTTTGTACCCCTGGTATTGTGTTAAGCCGAGTGCAATGGCCGAATGAAAACACCAAGAAAAGCGGTGTTTTCCCTTGCGCCATTTCCTCTGCTACTCCTAATTTTGCCGTTTCAGTGAAATATCATTATGATGATTTTAATTCCGTATTTTATGACTTACTTTTTCATGCTGTCCGTATAATTTTTGCTGTGATTAAATTCATTTTTTTGTAAAAAGGTTTAATTGCAACCTTATAAATAAATACATTTGGAAATAGTTGTAAAGTTATAATAAATAGTCATTCAAATAAATCCTTATAACTCTATCAAACCTATGTATTTCAGGCTTTCATTTCTTCCAGTATTCTATTACTATTACAAAAATAATTATTTTCTGTTTTAAAAGAACGAACCCACTACGAATAATAAACGTCGTTCGACGTCTCCGGTTTCCATTACAAAACTATTAGAGACATTTTTTAAATCCGCGGTACACGTGACCCGAATCCTAACAATGCATGTTCCATCGCGCCGCGTACGTAATTAGTGGCCAGGAAGCGAATGTGGGTTATTCGCGATCGCGAATGGCCGCCAGGGGTTGCCAATGCACCGGTCGTGGCCGCCGACGAGGTCGTTGACCGGTATCGATCGCGGGGTGCGACACCACGCGCCCCTGCGGCGCCGCTCCCCGCCCCGTGCCCCGCTCGACCCGCGCGCCTACACACGCGTAGAGGAAACTCTACCGCATGCGACACTTCCCGACTCTTAAGTCGTTCAAAAATAGGTAACGTGCGCGTGGGAATGGTGTGAATTCTTTTGTGTAAATGATTAAACATGGTTAAAATGTTAATAATTTTCCACTAAGAAAATAGGTTTTCCTAAGTTTATGAAGTTCAATTTATACATTTATGTAGGTTGACGAATGACTTTAAAAGTTACTTAACTCTTTTAATATCCTCTGAGCAAATTATTCTAACTGCCAAACTATTTAGTGTACAGTTTAAATTTTAATTTTACTTTTAAATTTTCCCAGAGGTGTCACTAAGGAAAGGTTCAAAATAATGAGATTAAAATAACTTCTTTGCAAAACGTACAAATATTGAATTGGGATCAGGCTGGCCAGGAAGGTCAATAACACTTTATTTTAATTCAGTGTTTACATAAATTAAAAAAATATTTTAAAATTTCGTCAGGTTTTTTTTTTTATTTAACTGTTAAATTATTTATTTAAAAAAAAACTGGACAAGTTTCATTGGTTAGGTTCATCTGGGTCAAAGACCTTACTATCGGTTCATTTGACACCCATGCGTAACGTAGACTTGGCAAGTTTTCAAAATACTGAGAAGTTGATTCGTCTCACTAAGATGATGCAATAATTTGTATTATTTTTAACACAAAAATCTACACATTCAATTTAATCAATCAAAAATGTACTACATCCTTAATCCGGAACAGAGGAAGGCATGTCCGCATACATCACGGATGAAATAAAAAAAACATTTGGATCCAACAAAGCTTTGGGAACGCAGAATAAACGAGAGCGCATTTATAGGCTTCCATTATGGACAGGAAACACGTATAGTTTTGTATAGGGAAACAGCTGTACCTAGTGTAGGGCGCGCGGGAAAACTGCTCGCCTTCCGCAGGGGCCCGTAGTTCGCCACCCCAGCCGGACCGGCATCGTTGTTATGGTGACGACCACTGATTTGTGTACGCCTGGAATTTGTGGCTACTTTCCTAGTAATTTATCTTTGAGATTTTTTTTATTCAATTATGTAGAAGTTAAGGTTTCGGAAGTATAAGGTATAGATGTCCATGTCCACGCATAAAACCAGTCTCATTCGGTGCGAAAGATATTCATATCGTGAATTAATATGAAAATGTATTGCCCTACCTGCTTACATAAGCATGACAAAAAAAATTGTCTCATTTGGAAACGGTCGCTGCTAGCACTATTTGGACGAAGGAGGCACGACGATATCTTTATATATCTTATGTACATTTCCTGATCTTTATGTTGTCTTGGTAAGTGAAATATGATGTACTTAACAAATCATGTCAATTTTTCGCCAATAACACATGTTTTTTAAGGTGTGAAATAATTAAAACGCTTTAACTGCAATGTGTCCTGATATATTTTTCGAGATTGAAATGATGAACATAACTTGTTTCACTAGATTTCCGCTAAATAAAAATAAACTTGAAACTATTTTAAACGCTAAGCGGATTAAACTTGTCGCAATATGAACGCATAATTTCCTTCTGCTTAGCGCTTTTTACATTTCGAATTTTCACACATTTTAAGTATCTGTACGGCAAAATATTATCCATTTTTCTAGTACTCAACTGCTCCTATTCTTTACTGTAACTGTTAAAGACCAAATGTAAAGAAAATAGCTTTGGATATGCAGTTACAGTTAAAACAGATAACAGGAGTAACTCTGAAACTTTCACCGAAGTAATATAGTTGTTTTCATTATGATTTATGTTAAAATCTAAATGGGAAAGTGGAGCGATCCTAACAAAATACCGTAAGTGCATCTCGAACAATTTAATTAATATAATTATTGTTTCGTAAACCGCGTCAGTCCCTACTGTACGTATACGAACTACTTCGGCAAATGTAGCAATTAAGACACCAGGTATGCACGTGAAATGCGACAAACTACCAGGTGTACATATTTGACTAATTACGTAAACTTTTACCATTATTACCAATGCATATTGATTAATTATTGATATTTTATTATTGAAAAAGTCGCATCACTAACCCTGTAGCTCAAGTGGCTATGATTTAAAGTCTCGGATGTGATTTCCAGTCCGACTAGATATTTACATGTCATTTTAATGTTTTGCTTGGGTTTGGTGTTTATGATGTCATGTTTATTATCCATACCATCATCATACATCCATACCATCCCTAACTCAAGGTATTGTAGTAGGTAGGGGTGTACTCATTATTTATTAGTTTTTATTAGCGTTAATTATTGTATTTTTATAATTTATTAATAATAAAATCCATTCCTTTTTTGTTTAGCCTTTTAGCAGCTATCAATTCTCCATCTCACCTCTATTTAATTGGTAATGTTTACGCATTACTCATAGTTCATCTGACTCGATCATGAGAAAAATTAAGTGTATAAAGTAATTCATCGCTGCACGCGTGCGCCAGGTGCACGGCTTCACGAGTCTGCAAAACCCGGTAACCTTTTTGTGAAGGTCTGAGGTAAAATTGTATTTAAAAACACTGTCAAGTATTTACAAATACACTGTGTAGTACAACACAACGCACAGAAAACATAGAAACTTAAAAACTGAGGAAAATGTAAGAGCATGACATACGGTCGTCGCATTCAACGACAAACTATAATTATGGACGCTTCTGTATTTAAACTTTTATTTTGAATCGCCTACTTTGCCTAAGTCTCCCCTCTCCCTTTTCTCTTGTTGATAACAAATGCATTTACAAGAATTTCTTTAAAACGTTTTAGTTTCACTGGGATTACTCACACAATTAAATAAATATATTAGGCCTGAGCCGTGAACCTCAACGACCAGAAATCAACGTTAGCCTATCATTTCTCCCGAATCACCTCAATTCACCTAAATTTTACAAAGATGCTATTGTAGGTATTATTTGTCCAGATTTGTTTGTGTGAGCTTCCATTTAATCTTTATTATGTAGATAGTTGGGAACAATGAAATACTGTCTGTAAATAATATGCGATGAATGGAATGAAAACTATAAGTCCTTCTTGGTCGCTTCGTTGTATAGTAGATGTATTTTTGTATAACGATGGACCAGTCATGTTGATACAGAGTAGAGATGCCATGCTCGATGCCCGGCATTTGATTGGATGAATAAATACTTGATATGGCAACTTGGTTCTACGCGACAGATAATTCTCGTTCAGGAGACTTATTCCCCTGAATATTTCATTTTATATGTAATCCTATGAAAACCGTTCTGATTTCGTTCCGAACAAAAGTCACAAGAACTGTTAATCATAAAAATGCTTCGGGTGCTATAAGCGTAGCGGGGGATGGGGCGGTGACCCGGTTCGCTACGCCGTAGAGTGCACTGCCCGCTACGTCGTAGACGCGTAGCGCCGGCTATATACGTAATGCGGAACTCGATTCCGCGGTAGCCTTTCCTGCGCAGTTCTATCATACTTCTTTTTGACACGAAAGTTCAGGAGTATAATTTATTTAACGGTTAAATGGCATTCGTCATTTAACATTTATAATTAAAAATTAATTATTTGTTCGTCGCGCTTTTTATGATTTTTGCAGTGATTATAGTGCATTATGCTGATGATAGACTCGGTAAGAGACTTGAGACCAGCAATGAGACAATTTAAGGTGATGATGACGTTTACGTCACCTATGAACCTCTAACAGCTGCTCCAAGCCCCAAGTACACTTTTTGTAACTTCGACATTAATACAAAAGAGATTTGATTAAGATTGAGAGTTATTGTTTGTTATAGCGATAACGATGATGATATAAAACATGGCAATCTAGTTAGCGGTCCACAACACGTCCTCATGTACGTGGCTAATAAATCTAAACGTAAACATACGTACGTAGCCGGCGAGTAATGGTAAAGTGCGCGAAACGTGCCTCAGTAACGTTTTAAACGATTATACCAACGCAGCGCGCGTCATCTCACGGATCACATCTGTGTTTTGATTTAATTTGAATAGTCCTCCCTCGAGCGACGTGTACCCCAGTTTAGGTAGCTGAAATTATAATTCCCGATTGTACCGTCATGGTTTTAACATTGTCACAGCTTCACAATGAAGATGAGTTCCCTAACAATAAATAATCTAAACGATGGGCAAAAAGAGATGAAATCCGCTTTTTAACTGGCTCTTCACTGTTAGTACACGTTAAAATCAATCCAGAATCGGGCGAGGAACCTAAAACAGGTAAACTACCAACTGGACTCTACGATTCAACGTTTCTGTCTTACATTTCTCAATTTTAGTTTTCATATCGGATGCCCATGGAGGGAGACGGATATAAGAGTTTTAACACATAGAGGTCGCCCGTAGCGCCACAACATGAGTCGAGAGAGAACGTAGCGCGTGCGTTATCTAGATCTATGGACCTGTAGCTCTTGAATAATTAAATCATGTCACTTTCGGCTGTGAATAAGTTCGGTGTGTGTTGTAAAGCCGGGAGATAAAGCATGCATTGGGTACGCGAAACAGATACCTAATCGTGAACAACGCGAAAAAGAAGATCATTCTTTGATGTTTGGATAATCAACAGCAATTAACACTGCTTCATTGCCAACTTGTGAATGGATTACTGGACAATCTGGGTTTTAAATGAAGTTCGCCACCACGTAACTGTGCTAAACTTTTTCGAGATCCAACAATCAACACAGGTCACGTTAAAAACTTATATTAATTAAAATTTCGGCAAAGTATTATAATATTGGAGACAATCATGACTACGGTTGCTAAATGGAACGCGGCACATGACCCCAGTGATGGCAGCACCGCTCAACACGCTGCAACTCGATCTGCAACGGAGCCTAGCTCAGGGGTAGAGGCTATGGGCGACCATATTTGTATTTCAACCGTGCTGGAATTCAAAGACGCTTTGACAGCAAATGTTCACATTTCGTTTATAATTACCGTTAATAGCTATTCTTGTACAGAAGTTGCTCTGCCCAACTTACCAATCATCCACTCGCGGAGATGTCGGACCATGTTGTCCTCATCTGACATATAAAAGCTTACTAAAAATATTACAAATTGGATAACATAAAACTTCTTATTCTTTATTGAAGGCATTCCATGGAATGTTTATGAGAATGGGACGTGCGCGAACTCTACGAAGCCGACGTCAGAATCCTTATTTATAACGTTTGATATCTATTTTCTCAAAACGAGAACTTTACCTTACGCTTCTTCGCCTCATTAAAGAATAAAAAAGCGTCATATTTAGAAGTTTTCTTGCACACTGAAATGTCAATAGGCTGTTCAAATATTATTGTTTGCTTGTAAGGCTTTTCCAATGGAGATCACGCCTTAGTTAAAAAATCATGGCATCGACCTATGAACCCTGGCCGCTGATCTGATCAATTCAAGAAGACAGCAGTTTCGTGTTCATGCTCTTGAGCCTTGCCTCAGTTTGGTTTTTTTTATTGCAGATTAATTGAACACTGTAATTTATAAAATTTTATATCTACGTGTGGACTACTATTATGATCGAATTTAATGATAGGTTTGTATGAAATACGTGAAACCTTAACTCCCACTGCTATGGACGGGTAATAAATAACTAGAGAGCTAGAAAACAAAAAAATATTCCAATGTTAATATTATTCTCAGGGCTTTATGACCCGTCAAGGAACATAATCACGCAAAACCATCTTACTGGCTTACCAGGTTGGCTTGGCATAGTTCTTGAATATTGTGATACAAACGTTGGAACACGGGAATACAGCAGGCTGTGTTAACTTAGGATAGTGCAAAAAGGCGGCTGTTAATTTGTCGAGATAGTCGTATCGTTGGCGCGTAGCCAGCATTATTATTGTACGGTATTTTTTCTGCATGGCGAGCGAAGGTTCTCCTCCCATACTCGCTTCGCTTCACTCCAGAAAAAATACGCTTAGAAATAATACCTACATTGTTTTAGTACTGGGTTTTTGTTCATTCTACATTACATAATACAAATTCTGAAAACCATAACGAAATCGGCTAAACCGTTTCTAAGATTAGCAAGCAATAACGCAAAGACAAACAGACACAAATTAATAATTATTCTATTGCGTTAATTAAGGCTCCTAATTGTAATTTTTCTCATATATCTTTCATGTACAGAAAGCGATCTCTAAAAATTTTATTATATGTAAATATTGTTGTCATACGCTTACAGACAGTCGTCGTACACGGCCATGTAATATTCTCATAATTCCCTATCACTTAATTTTGGAAAAATATGTGTGAAGTCGATTAAAAGAAAATTTATTTGATATTTCCCTTCAAAAATCTCATATTAAACAGTGCTGCAACAATCAATGTAAAATATTCTTATAAAAAACGAATCCTTTTTAAACAACATAAACTAGGCTATTGTTTGAATATCACCTTATAGAGTAACCAAATCCCTTCTCACTCTTGTAGACTGCTTAAGACATATACAATTTTCAACTTTATAGGAAACTAAGCAAAGTCGCTTCAAGTGATAACGGTAGGTTAACGACCCGGGTCGCTGACCTGTGATTCACAAGCTACCCCTCTCTTTGATATAGGCTTTTCCCATTTGTAACGGCTGGAGTTATAATTGTTTCTCATGTAAAACGGATTTATTATATAAAACAACTGGAAATATGAATATTTGGATTTCTCTCGATCTTTTAGATGATGATCACAATTTCGTTTGTATATCCACATTACTTTGTAGATATTCAGTTACAAAAACATCTCGACTCAAAATACATGAACCAAAATTATGTCAAATGGAACGCTTTGAGGAAAACAACCGCGATATCGATTGTGAAGCCCGGACCAGGATACCATACGCTATGTTTTGCCGCAGTGGGGTGGCCCGAGTGGGATGCCCTTATTTCTTACCCGTACTTTGGTGCGGGACGGAATCACCCGGTCGGGTACACGTGTTCCACATTGTTATGAACTGAAAACTTTGCAAAATTTTAACAAACAATGTAATTTATGAAGAAAAAAGAGCATTTTTACGTTTACTTACAACCGAAACAAACATTATGTAACACGTGATTTATTCGTGGTGAACGACTCATGTATGTCGCGTGCGACGTCCAGACGTCGACTGGGCTACTCGCTCCACTAACCGCATAACTACGACCGGTGGGGAGAGGGCAACGGGGCGCGAGAGCCATCTAGGTCGTGCTGCTCTGCCAGTCGTCCTCGCGCCAAACTAAACGTACGTCCAATGATCTTCAGTATCTTAGTGCAACACCGACCGCTCAGGACGCTGCTCACTAGACCTTGAATTGAAATAGCCCCGCACTGGGCGCCAAACTCTTGTCAATAATTAATTTAACTAACTTTGCCCTAAAATTCTATTTTTTTAATATATCAATGGCCGAAAAACGAACAAACGAGACACCTGAGGGTAAGTGATCACCGTTGCCCATGGATATCAGCAAGACCATAGGTATCACTGATGCGTTGTAGGCTAGGAAATGAGAAGAAAGTTAGAAAGAAAGTACTGGCTCTCAAGCCCCCAACCGGACCAGACGAGTTGTCTGGCGGCTAATTCAAGCAGGAGGTTAGTAGGCAACCAGGAAGATTTCACAGAAAGATACATAATATTAATGAATTAAATAATACTGATAATATAATCCTTACTCGAAGCCCTACCACCAAGCAAAATTATTTATTATAAATAGTTCCGCCATAAACCTTCAAGTGTGTTTCAACTAATCAAACAACGGCGAACATTTCTGTAACAATATATTTTCTTGTTTCAGGATGCAAGATCAAGGCTCTACGAGCTAAAACCAACACCTATATCAAGACACCGGTGCGTGGAGAGGAGCCCGTGTTCGTGGTGACGGGTCGCAAGGAGGACGTCGCGCGTGCCAAGCGCGAGATCCTCTCCGCCGCTGAGCACTTCTCGCAGATCCGTGCATCTCGCAAGTGTGGTGCTGCGCCACCGCCGCCCGCCGGCGCGCCCGGTCACGTAACCGCACAGGTGCGCGTACCTTATCGCGTAGTCGGGCTCGTCGTCGGCCCCAAAGGCGCCACCATCAAGCGCATCCAACACACCACGCACACCTACATAGTGACGCCGTCGCGCGAGCGCGAACCTGTGTTCGAGGTCACCGGCCTGCCCGAAAGCGTGGAGGCCGCGCGCAAAGAGATCGAAGCGCACATCGCTCTGCGCACTGGCGCCACTGGAGGCGCGGCTGCCGGCACGGCCGCAGCGCCCGCTGAAGGCGACCCCGTGGCGCAGCTGTACCGCGCCGGACTCGCCTCACTGCTGCGCCCAGAACAGGAGGCCGCGTTTTCATCGGCCGGATCATGCTCGTCGGGCGGCTCGTCGGCGCGGCTCGGCGACTTGCTCGGCATCTGGTCTTCAACGGAGCGCGATGAAGGTCTGGGCGAGTCTCCGTCGTTCGAATCGCCTGGAGCGGGCGGCGTGTGGGCATGGGGCCCACCGCGACCATCGCCCGCCGCGTCTCCGGCGCGCGCGTGCGCCGTTTGCGGTGAGCGCGGTGTGGCTGCGGCGCTGGTGCCTTGCGGCCACAACCTGTTTTGCTTGGAGTGCGCGCAACGTCTGGCCTCCAGCGCGGCGCCCTGCCCAGCCTGCGCCGCGCCCGCGCACCAGGCCATCCGCATCCTATCATAAGCCGTGCCTCGGCGCCGCACCCGTTCCCGTCTCGTCCGGGATCGACTTTTTTTACTTAAATCGTTACGAAAATATTAAAAAAATATAAGTCGCGTAATCGAAATCCTGGTGCCAAAGTCGGCGCCTCGCCGGCACGGCCCGTCCGCCGCGCCGTACCTATCGTAAGTCGGCAGAGTTACTCACGATATATTTTCTTATTATGAACGTTTTTTATTAGGTCGTCGAGCGCAGCTGCGCTCGCCGCCTCAGAGAGAATCGAGGTATGTTACGATAGAATTTCGAAAAAAAAACATAAAATTTAAAAAAAGTTGTATAATTATTATTATTGATAGCGTAAATGACAAACCGAAAATTTATAAAGCTTACCTAACGTAGTAGCGTAAATTATTAAGATATCGTAATAATATTATAATAGGCTCAGGACGGGCGGCGCGGGGAGCGGGCTGCGCGGCGGCGCGGGGCGGCGGCCGCTAGCTAATGTTGGATAGCGAATGGATAGTGAATGGATAGCTAATGACTAGCTAATGTTGGATAGGGAATAGTTGAGGACGATAGCTGGATAGTTAGGCAATGCCGCGCCGAGCGTGTAGGACGCCGCCGCCCGGCCGCCCGGCCGCTCCCCGCAAGCCATGCTCACATTATTTTGACTATACGATTATTGCTTAAATGATAATACACACTATGATTATGATAATATTAATATAATGTTTGTTTTAAGTGTGTTTTAATGTTTAGATTTTTATTGTAATGTTTTTATGAATGATTTTTATCTGTACGATTATTATTATTGATTAATTATTATTTTATGTGTTGACGATGTTTTTTTGTGATTACGTGTGCCCGTGCCGCGGGCCTGCGAGGAGGCTGCGTAAGCTCGTTTAGTGGTTATTATATCGAGTAATAATACATTTAACGTAATAAATGATAAAGAAATAATACGACTTCATTCATTATTATTATTATTATAAACTATAGTAGTTTGTAGCACGATATTGACTAACCATTAACTATTAATACTTATTAAGTATTATTATTATTATTATATTATTGAATAAATTTAAAAAATGCATAATTATATTTCATAGGAATCATTATTCTGTATAACTGTAGTTAAATATAACGATAATAATTATTGTATAATTACCTAAATATGTATCGGACGACGTTGTTGTTTGGTTATCGGGGGGCTGGTTTTATGAATTAATATTTTTTTTATTTTTTTACCGTTATTAGTTTTTGACTTACTCATGTAAAGATATGCGAGAATAAAAACTGCCTATTAGATTATATTTTAAAAAATAATGGTTGCGTAAAATCAGCCCCCGTCGTACGTAGATCCAGTGATTTCGATAATTTTATTTTCATAATAAAATGGGTAGACGCTTTAGGTTGAAATAACGTTGTGAAATTTGTGAAATTTGTAGACTACATATCTTATTATAAATCTAATATAAACTATAAATTTCGACAAATATCTTTTATTTTTATCTCCCTTCTGCCTCGATCACATTTTAATATGACTGTATTACCATATTAATATATATATCATATATAATCAGCGATGGATACACACAACAATGTTGTTCACGTACATACACACACACATTCATATACATGCTAAGAATAAGATTCATATGATTACAAGTGCAAGCTGTAATTGTCATCATCATTGTCCATAAAATAATTCCTATTGTTCATGTAGTGACAATCATGAGTTTTCAAGAGTAGACAACTTACATTATTGGAGGTAAGGGTATATTCCGACTAGCTCCATCAGTCTAATTCTATTGAGACTCAGTGGAAAAACTTGCTTAATAGATTAGGTTTCGCTTTACGTGCCTCGGCCTACATAACAAAATCTACATCTACATAAAATGAGAGGTCTGCCGTTGTGCCGGTATCACGAAAAAACTACTGGATAGATTTCAATTATATTTTCTAAGTTTTATTTCTTAGACAGATGGTACTTATTAATAATAATTATTAATAAAGTAATATTGCGATATCTTTATCTAATATACAGTTTTAAGAGATATTTTTACAAACACTATGTGTTCAGTGATGTTTTTTCCTCTGCTCTAAAACAACTCTACTCTATAATACATTGTTAATGAAATAAACAATACAGACGAAGTCGCGGCTTTCAGCTGGTTATTAATATTCATACAATTTTAACATCACACAATGCAATGTCAATTCTAATTATATATCACTGTCCATACATTCCTATACTAACCTATATATGGTTTCTTTAACTTTCCAGAAGATTCATCCAAAGCCCAAATTGG
This sequence comes from Agathymus mariae mariae, assembly GCA_018251895.1. NCBI lineage: Eukaryota > Metazoa > Arthropoda > Insecta > Lepidoptera > Hesperiidae > Agathymus > Agathymus mariae. Next base: position 2,300 of record DWPT01001887.1, on the reverse strand, counting down.
CGGACTGTTGTCGAGATCACGAACAAAAATAGGTGACCCATTATGAACACAAGACCTGTCTGATGCGCCGCTACATGGCCACGTAAATAATATATCACAAACGTAATTTTGGCTGGCCAGTTTTAACGTTAAATATAATATAAATAATGTAATCTATATTAATGAAAAAGTACTAAATAAACTTAATCTGTACAAAGTACAAAAAATAATATAAGTAATTAATATTAACGCTACCAGCATTTGAATGGATAAACTAGACGCCGACACACTCATACCCGCACACGTACGAGGCAACCAACACCCACGACCCGAGAATATTTATCAGCCAAAAAGTGTCTGCGCCAGTCGGGAATCGAACACGGGACCCTTTAATCGGCAGGCAGAACCTACTACTACGAATTAAGCTACAAGATCTTCCAATAACACAATGTTGGATAAGTATTGTGGATATCATACGGCTGTGATTGCTACTCTTTGATAGCCCTGCGGCGTTAACAAACCAGCCTTGATAAACGGATAGGAGCTTCTAGTAAACTTGAGCTATGTCAAACTAAGACGCGTTGATAGTAAATAAAACGGCCTTAACGCCATCACACGACCACATTTGGAATATCTGTATCGCAGGCCGAAATGCAATTTAAATTATATCGAATAATCAATAGCGAAAAAACATTTACCAAGTGTCGGAACTTGCAAACAACTGTGTTTAATATCGCATTATAGGATAATTTAATGTGCAAGTTCGAACCGGACGGTCTGAGAGAGCAATCGAAAACTAAAACTATTATTTCAAGTATATAATGTTGATAATTTCATATTAATATCCACGTTACTTCGTATCTTATTATCACCTAGACAGTTAATATAAAGGTAGGTAGGCTGCGCTGACCAGTGGACTTCATAAATGTTCAGTGCTTAAAATTAAAAATCTTGAAACCTCGTTCACCGAAGTCAACGAAAACGAAGCAACCAACATAAATACCGTCGAATAACTGCTCCTACCAAAGCTACGTTATGAATAAAAAAACGTAGCCCGAGCTCGGCAGACGTATACACGAGCTACCTACACACAGCCGCGCGGCAGACTGAGGCCAGACGACGACGTAGGTCGCAGACTTAGCTCCCGTATAGACCTGACTTACGAGTGACCTGCGCTATACGAATTTTTGATTTAGAATTCCTCACGAATCCCTCATATTTCAAATTATATGTGTATTATAAATTAGGGACCTCTTCGGTGAAGGAAAACATTGTGAGGTAATCGACATATGTTCCATAACGTCCTCAAGGGTATGCGAAGTCTGCCGACTCGCACGTGGCGGAACATAGGCTTAACACTGCATTGTGAGAAGACACCCGAGCCCAGCGTGATGACGATGCCACTGTATACAACTATGCTGTTTATGTGCACCAATCTACAAACCTGAAGTTTTGAATACCACAAAACAGCGTAAATTACAATATTTTGACCAGATGGGAAATGGTATTTACGAACTTCAAATTATCAGGGACACCTAGGAAAAGGTTATGCAAAGTGTCTTGCATTCAAATATCTCAGGGAATGGTTTGGTTGCAATACCAGCCTTATCAACAGTAGCGGCGACAATAATTCCTATAGAAAATTACATAAGTGTTATCGAGAAGAGTACACTGCATTTAGTGATAACCTGAGATACACTCATAATTCAATATCGTACATAAAAGATTAATTTATCAGAAATTATTTATTAGGAAGAATGAAAACATTTACTTCACCATATAACATGAATATAGCAACCTTGTAACATGGTATATATAATAAACTGTAAAGACAAAAGAAATAGACACGAACAATCTGGTGTCTATAAGATTGTCTGTTCTGACTGTAACTGTGTTTAAACAGGTAACACACGTTACCTGGTTAAAAATGGTCACGTAGACAAATCTAAACTTTGCCAAACATCTTATAAAATCCGGCCATAGTTTAACAAAAAACCATTATTACGAAATCCTACATAACTGTGGGAAAGGCTTTCGACTTATCGTTCTTAAGCAGATTGAAATAATTAGATATAACAACAATACTAACATTACACTGCTGAATGAACAAACGAATATATCCAACTCGCCTTTACTGAGGTTTTTTTATTAATAAACACCACCAAATTACGTCAAAGTCAGTGATTCATAATATAAAGATCAAGTTCCGATAACCAGTCGGCGAGTTGGGTATAAAAGGCCCGTGTTCGCATCCGATGAAGGCTTAGAGGTCGCACGACCAAAGCCACTTCAGGTTGGTGTTTAGTGGGTAGGCACTAGTT